>JAHLKG010000031.1:0-261732 GCA_025526995.1 Powellomyces hirtus | reverse complement strand
CTGGTTCAATGATACATTGAAACTGAATTCTGCATTTTGAGTCTGCTGGGCACCCGTCCTAGCGATTTGCGTCGCCCTACCACCAGAAAGCAGATAGATTGACAAGAAAGGGTGAACAGCATCCTGGTAAGGGTACTGCAAATGTATGTCAGTAATCACCCACACAATGACTGGGACACGCAATTGCCATACACCAGCTTGCATACTGTGTGGCTATACACCAATTAATGAAGAGTCTTCTTTCTTCCTCATCTTCAAAGCCACAACTGCCACAAGATCTACTGAAACAGACAAACACTCCAAAAAACGGTCAGGACAAACCATCAATGAACATCAGCATGCGCAACTACCTGGCAGAAACCCAACTCCCACAACAGAGAGCTTGAGTAACCAAAGAAAAGAAGTTTGATTCCTACCCACCCTGGCCCTGGATGGTAGTGCCCTTCTGGAGTTGTGGGTTTGAACAGTGCTTGCCTGTGGTGGTGGGGAGGTTTTTTAAAAGGAGAGGAGTTGATGCTGGTAACAGCCATTGTTGTTATGTTGTTGTTGTTGTCATCAGCTACAGGGAGGAGAGAGAGAGGGAGGAATCCCAATGGAAAGCACTGTTTGAAAGCTTGGCCTGGCTGGGAAGCCTCAGAAGGCAAATATTAGAGCTTCATTCTTTAAGAAGTGCAATAGAGGCTATTCAACGGAAACAGCACAGCAGATGCTATTTGTGGTTCATCTACGGTTCTTGCAGAGAATGAAATAGGCTACCCAATGAAGGTCCATTGACAAAGTTATACACAATCCATGGGGAGGGCAAAGACTACTGGAAGCTATCTCAAGGCCGCCTTTGTCAGCCCCAACTCCTATGATCCATCAGCATTCCATATCCTATAGTTGTCTGCCTTAGGCATGCATCCATCTACTGAAAAGAGTTGAGCCTACTAGGCAGTTGCAAATCCAAAAGGAGTGGAATTAAGCACGGTTCACCAGCCTAAATTTAGACACAAGCAGGGAGAGCTCTGTGTGGTATTAAGCCTAGCACAAGCACTTCAAAGGGTGAGATGCTTTGAGGATGGCTCTGAAGGTTTGCCACTTGATACAGACTGCTCTGCAGTCAAGAAGAGAAAAGGAATATGCCTACAAAGGTGTACTAAGAGAGATTATTGTGAAACGGTCCTGGTTAGTAGGAGTTATAGGCAAAATATATGCTATATGGTGCTGCAAGTGTGTGGATGTGTACAGATACGCTAAGTGCTGGTGCCAAGAGTAGAAGTGTTGCTTTGTATGAACAACTCTATTGTTAGTATTAGATTATATGGAGATCCAGAGTTAAAGATCCATTGTAAAATCTTGAAGATATTGCTGGATCCAGTACTTTAACAGAAATGCAAAAGATTGACCAAATTTGGGTGCTCTGTTTGTATGGCCTTTGTAAAAAAAGGTGTTACAGAGCACTTTTGTGGTGCAAATGCTGATATAACATTGTCAAATACACAAAGGTGAAGGTATGGAAATGTATATTCTATATCTTAAGTCCTTACAAAAAAGTTTTGGTTCTCAAATAAAACCATCTACTTTTTCTACAATTAGATAATTACACATGAGTTAATTCAGCTTTTAACAATACCAGTATGTTAGTCACGCGTTCTGTGCAGGGTTTCAAGTTAAGATTTATTGTAAGGACTAATATTGAGTATGTTATTGTGAACATTTGAATAAAACTATCAAAGATTTGGTCATATCTCATGCGCAATGAGACTTTAACTGGTTTAAAGCAAAAATTTCAGTACTCCACTTAGTTTCTGTTTCAACCTTCACAAAAAATAGAAGAAACTCTACTTTTACAGAAAACATTCTTGTCAATGAAGAAACAAGAATGCACATAACAATAATATCATAATTGTTGTTTAATAGATGTGTTATGTCCAACCTTTATTTATAACTTATACTAGTGAAAATGTTGATTGAAATACGTTAAACAAGATCTGTAACAAATTTAAACACAGATTTGGACTAGTCTTTGTAAAACCACATGGAGATATTGGCGTTTCCAGTACTTTATCAGAAATGCAGATTATTGCCTGAATTCAAGTCAAGCTGTTTGTATTGTTTTTGTAAAGGGTTACAAAGCTCTTTTGCAATGTAGATGTGTTAGCACGTACAGACTCTGTCATCAAGTCACAACTGCGCCATTGCAGGGCGTATCACGCAATCACGTGAGCCCACGTGATCAACTCCGATAGAAGTAGTTTTCCTTCCCTACTTAATATATCGGTGGGACTTTTCTCTTTTTCTCCAGTAGAGCGGGATTAAGTTACTTCGTTGTTCTGCTCAGTCAACTACCCTGAAGCTTCCTCAACTATCTACTCAGATACTCTCAGACCAACAGGTTATGAGCCCTGAAATGGTAGGCAACGAAACGAGCCCCCGGTACACTCGTAGTATGTTAAGACGCCTAACGGGTCGGCAGACCCCAGGGTCCAATACGCTACAACAAGCCGTAGAACGTGCCACTAAGAAGAGCGCACGAGTGCCTGGTAAATGGACATCACCAGACAATGGAGGGAAGTCTGCCTGTGACGATACACTGACAGAGCCAGCGCCTTTGAGCGTCAACGCCAACGAGAGCAACGACGCATTGGAAAGGCGTACCCGAAACATCAACCGACACGATGGCAAGGTCGATACCCGTCCCCTATCAAGCAGTACAGATGATCACAGAACCATGAACTACAGTACTCCAGCGGCATTCCCAAGTGGGGAATCAGCGAACACCGTGCATGTCCGCCCGCGTGAGGCGGACGTGGATAGGATAGATTGGCTTGAGAATTCTCTAGCCCAACTAACGGAAATGCTCCAAATGAAATGGCGCATGGATCAGGATGTGAATATTCCGGTCAACCCTCAGGTACGTACAGCGCAACGGCGCGTACGCACACCATCACCCACTCGCAACGACGGGTTCACTGCACCGTGGACAGAGTACAATCAGGAGATTGGAGCTCAACAGGACTACCAACATTCTCCATTTGAACGCCGCCCTACATCACCGACATTGAGCATACACAGCGTGACGACAAAAATCGTTGACAGTCAAGGTGTGAAGGCTTTCGTGGATGGGACGCTGAAAGATATTGGATCTTACAACGGGGAAGCCAATATGGTCACACTTCGAATGTTCATCGACAAGATTGAGACAGTTGTGAAGTACGAAATGGTTCCGCCCGAGTTTCTCGTAGATTTTGTGGCTACGAAACTCACAGGATGGGCATACACTTGGTGGCAGTCGCTCTCACCAAATAAAAGGAACGCAATTACGACGTGGCATGACTTTGAAGACGTTGATTCAGGAAGAACCAACACCGGTCTCAGGTCCGCCCTTCTGGCGCGGTTCGCGCCACGAAACCACACTAGGGATTCGTTGCAGAAACTACGGGAATTGCGCCCCAAAGGCCGCATGGATGAGTACATCACTCAGTTTAACATGCTGGCATTTTCTCTGCCGAAAACACCGGATTACGTCCTTCAGGATTACTTCATCAACGCACTAACACCAGACCTTGCAGCCTTGGTTCAGGCTAATGAAGAAAACATAACTGATTTGAGCAGTTTACAGGCCGCTGCATCCAGGATCACCGCCAACATGGCTAAGAAACCTAGCGGGACCACAACGGATACGCGATCAGGTGCCGCACACACTGACGCCTCTAAGAAACAAAAGGGTGGTAAGACCCACGGGGAGAAGTCAACGAACGGCAAGAAGGACAAGGAATCTACTCCATCAAACAAAGGCCAAACCCAAAAGTCGGGTTGTTGGGCCTGTGGAGACCCTAAGCACCGAACACAGGAGTGCGAAGTGTTAAAGAAGTTCAAATCCGAGATGGAGAAGAACAAGACGAAGCAGTCGTCTGATGGTGCTGTTAGCACAAATGCTGTCGAAGCATTACACGTCTGGGTCCGCCAAGAACAACCGTATGAAGCCCTCATCGACTCTGGTGCTACGGACCACATGACACCTCACAAAGCAACCTTGGATCACTCAACCGTGTATAGTGATGTCAGAGCTGTTATGCTTGCTGACAAAACATCACTGCCCTCTACAGTTCGAGGTACGGTACGAGTAGAAGTAAACGACTATCCAAATCCGCTCAAGTTGGGCGGAGTCCTGCATGTGCAAGGATTACGACGAGATCTTGTATCGGTAGCAAAATGCAATGATCAAGGCGTTGACGTGCTCTTCAAGTCGAATGGAGACGTCATTTTCACGCGAGACGGCAAAGAAATTACCAAAGGCGTACGCCGCAACAACGTGTATTACCTGCAAGGTACGCTGCTGTCTGAAAGTCTGTGGACAGATTCAGAAGCATGCACTGTCAAAGTCTCTCCTACACTTGCTCATGCTCGTCTTGGACATGTTGGCAAACATGTCCTGGAGAAGATGGCATCAGTTATGGACGGTTGGTCCGTAGTGGGGGATCTAAGCGACTTCAAAGATTGTGAAGCCTGCGTGTTAGGAAAAGCCGCTCATCTTCCATTCTCCCCTGGTAACGTTGAAACCAGGGAGATCTGTGAGCTGATTCATTCAGACCTACAAGGACCATTTCGCATCCCTGGTTACGAAGGATCACGCTATTCGCTGGAGTTCATTGAACACGCATCCAGATACGTGACTGTTTTTCCTATTCCTCCAAAGGATTCAGCAGTCATACTCGACAAGTTTCTTGTTTACAAGGCTTGGATTGAGAAACAGACTGACCGACACATCAAGATTCTACGCACGGATCGAGGCACCGAATACTTTGGCGAGGTTCTAGAGTATCTATTGGAAAATGGTATCACTCATCGAAAGTCCGCGGCCTATTCGAGTCAGCAAAACGGGATTGCCGAACGATGGCATTGCACAGCGCTGGACAGGGTCCGCGCCACCTTCGCGGATACGAAATTACCCCAAAGATTCTGGCCTGCTTTACTAGTAGCGGCTGGATACATCTATTCCCTTACATACAACCGCATCAACAAGAAGACGCCGCATGAAATACTGTTTGGCCGGCGTCCTGATGTTGCCCATCTTAGGCGTATCAGTTGCGTGGCGTATTCTGTTCTAACAAGCAAAGGACGCGATAAAATGGGAAACCAAGCAAAGAAGGCTTACTTGGTAGGCTATGCTCAACCCTCAGGTACCAAGGGGTATCTGGTTTGGGATCCTATCACTGACAAGGTCGAAATGTCACGAGACGTGATCTTCAAAGAAGACTTGGGACTCGAACCCAAATACCAGCAGGATCCAGCACATCTTGACCTTCTAGATGAGGAGAGTCAGGAGGATGACGTCGAATACACCGTGGAGGCGATTATCGACAAGCGCCGCAGTAAGGTGCACACAAAAGAGTACTTGGTTGAGTGGGAGGGCTATCAAGAACCTACGTGGGAGTCCTGACTTTCACTACTCGATACTACTGCATTGGATGACTGGGAGAATTGAGTAGCCGCGTACGATGTCGGCACACAACGAAATGACCCCATCGCTGCATATGCCGCCCGCGCGCGGACTCAGGCAACGATCAACAAAGACGCCATAACATGGAAGCAAGCGATGAAAACCCCTCAGAAGGAGGAATTTCTTAAGGCTGCACGCATCGAGTACCAATCCCTAGTCGACAACGGCACATGGGAGCTCACCAAGCGTCCACGTAACAAGCGCGTGATTGGCACAACATGGGTCTTTCGAACAAAGGTCAATCCCAATGGCACCTTTAACAAGTTCAAAGCCAGAGCAGTGGCTCAAGGCTTCTCTCAACAACCCGGTCGCGACTTTGGTGATACATACTCACTGACGCTACCATTCACAGCGCTACGCCTCTTCTTGGCGTATTGTGTCCAGCACGGGCTGGACATCCACAGTATGGACGCTGTCACCGCCTTCCTTAACAGCGATATTGATAAGGATATCTATATCGAGCAGTTTGAGGGATTTGAAGATCCGGATCACCCCAAAGGCAATTGGGTCCTGAAGCTACTGAAAGCTCTCTATGGTCTGAAGCAATCACCTCTTCTTTGGTATGAGACCTTGAAGACTGCACTGTTGAAGCTCGGCTACAAAGCGGTTTCTGTATGCCCATGTATCTTTTTTAAGTACGCGACAGATGACCGTACACCTCCGTCGAACAACAATTTGGTCCTTATTATGGTCTCCGTCGACGACCTGCTGATTGCAGCAAAGAATCAGGAGATTCTGGCAAACAGCAAAATGGAGCTACATTCAAAGTTCAAGTTTACGGAACAAGGTCGTGTAACCAGTCACCTTGGTCTCGTCTACAAATATGACTTCAACTCTCCTATTCGTACCCTCGAAATCTCAAATGTCAAGTACATTGACGACGCTCTCGAACAATTCGGCATGAGCGACTGCCATCCTCTCTCCACTCCGTACGCCGTGTCAGCGTGTAACCAACAACCGGAGGATTCGATCCCATTCACGAATCTCAAAATGTATCAGGAAGCAGTGGGGGTCCTCACTTGGGCCTCCATCACATGGCGATGGGATATCGCCACTGCAGTCGGTTACGTTGCGCGCCGCGTTGCTGCACCTACCAACTCCGACTGGAACAATGTTAAGCGCATTTTCCGCTATTTGAAGGGTACCCGCGATTATGCCCTCAAGTTTACATCCGAACGAAATGATCCGCGTGGCTTACGCGTATTTACGGATGCGGATTATGCAGGAGAACTTACTGACCGGACGTCCACTACAGGTATTTTGGCCCTTTACAATGGGTTTCCTGTTCTGTGGAAAAGCAGCAAGCAGAAGTGCACCGCCCAAAGTACGACCAAAGCGGAGTATATAGCTGCCAGTACCGGCCACAACAAAGCCAAATGGCTATGCCAACTCTTGGCGGAAGTTTTGGGACTTCAACCGGATTACAAATCTCGACCGGTCCCTCTCCATGTCGATAACCAGAGCGCCGGGGCCTTGATTCAGTCTAAGGCTATCAACCAACGCACCAAACACATTGACATTCGGTACCACGCTATACGCGATTTGTTCGCGAAGCAAATTATCAAAATCATTGACACCAATATGGACGATCAACTGGCGGATATCTTTACAAAGCCTTTTCCCACTGTGAAACATAAGGACACTGTCCTGAGGATTACGAATGGGACTCATATATTTGATGAACGCATACGCAATGAGGGCGCGCCTACGGAAGCACTCCGAGCTCAAGTGTTACTAACTACACGTCAGGAGAATTACTCACAACACTGGCTTACCTTGGCATCTACACCGCAATTGCGGAACCCGCAGCAATGCCCCCCAAGGAGGATGGGCCTGCCCCTCCTCCACCATCCTCATCGCCTGAGGGTGAGCGTCGGCTTGAAGAACCCAATGGTCTCTCCAACTCCTCGGCTGCCCCCTCCTCCTCCTCCTCTTCCTCATCATTATATGGAGCTTCTCGCTCCAGGATGTCCCACATCCTCTTCACCTCCGCTACAGACTTCTTGTCCGCCGCCCTCTTCTTCGCCTGGGCCGTATCCTTGCCCTTCCCAACCGCCAGCTTCCGGCTCCGCCGGTCCTCTAGTATGGACCTCAGTCCATCAAGCGTTCCGGTCGCCCGTGCGCAACCCAGAGGCGTACCAGACCTCGGCCGGTCTTTCACCCGGTCTTTCGCCTGCTCGATGTGACGTTCAAGGACCCCTTGACGGTCCTTGCGGTGGAACTGTCGGGCATGCGCCGCCAACATCGTTTGAATCTCTGCTCGGGACAACCCCGCAGCGGGTGCACCTCCCTGTGGCGCAGAGGGCACCACTGACGACGGCACAGCAGGAGCTGTGGTCGTCGCAGGAGCGGTTACCGGCGGTCCTGTCTTTCTCGCCGTCTGCTTTGCTTTGCCCAAACCTGACAACTACACCGGCACATAGTTAGAAACGTATGCCTCATTGGCGCGGATCTCATCGACGTACCCTAGCCATTCCTCATACTTTCAAAGTGTAATAAATGGGGGTGTTTGGGGGTGTGCGCGGGAGTGTGTAGTAAAAGTAGATAGGGTAACTCTCTCACAGACAGACTGACAGGTCTGAGTGGGGGTGTTAGCACGTACAGACTCTGTCATCGAGTCAAAACTGCGCCATCACAGGGCGTATCACGCGATCACGTGAGCCCACGTGATCAACTCCGATATAAGTAGTTTTCCTTCCATACTTAATATATTGGTGGGACTTTTCTCTTTTTCTCCAGTAGAGCGGGATTAAGTTACTTCGTTGTTCTGCTCAGTCAACTATCTTAAAGCTTCCTCAACTATCTACCCAGATGCTCTCAGACCAACAAGATGACAGCATAATGTTGTCAAATGCACAAAGATGTATGTATGAAAAAGTATTTCAAGGTTTTAGTTTGATTGGTAATATTTTGTTTGTCAAGCAATTGTACAGTGCCCTCCAATAAAAACGCGGACCCCCCCCCCCCCTAACCCCAGATTAAGCCCCTCATTTATAACCGATCGTGCTTACATACATGCTTATGTAATGGCTTGCCAGCGACGAGCTCGAACGGCCAAACGACGAGATCTCAAGATCTCTTGCGGCATTGCACATGCATCATGGCACCCCTGAAGCCCACACAGCATGCTGCTATCGTAGCGTTGTGTGAGAGTGGTAGAAGCATCAACGAGGTGACGCACATGCAGAATGTGTCTAGATCAACTGTTACAAGGACTTGAAGACTTTGGAAAGAAAAAAAGCACGTATGAAACCAAAAAACTGCCCGGAAGAAAGAAGAAGCATATGGTACACTCTGTAGACATTGTCCCAGTGTTGCAGGCGATAGTGACAACAGTTGGACGATGGAAGACACTACAGGAGCTACTGGATCTTTTTTATGAACGTGCAGGCTTTAGAGTCAGCAAAAATACCTTCAGAAGCTACGTAACTTTTTTTCTCGGTGTTAAGAACTACTTGGCTGCCCGTGGGCCTATCATGACTCCGCAGCACAAGCGGGACCGTCTGCTGTTGGCTTTAGCACATGCTCATTGGACGGCTGAAGATTGGAGCTGTGTTATGTAGACAGATGGGACTCCAATCCAAATTGGAGGACAGTACCGTCAACGTGTTTGGCAACAGTCCAGTGAGCGTTATTCACAAGAATGCATGCAGCCTGTTTTGAGAAAAGGTGTTACAGTAAGGTTCTGGGGCTTTTTTATAGGAAATAGAGCTGGTCCAATCAACAGGATGATTGCACTGCCACCAACCGAAACACACAGAAAAAAGGGCAAAAGTCGAGGAATTGATTTAGAGGCTTATATCAAGCATTTGGCAGAGCATTTCATGCTATTCTGGAGAGAAGTATCTGCTCATTCTGAATGTATTTTTCAGCAGGATAACGCAAAGATTCATGTTTCACAGGAAACAATGGCATGGTTTAACTCTGATCCGAACCATCTGAGCATCATCATGAAATGGCCAGCCAACAGCCCTGATTTAAATCCCATTGAACCTCTGGGCTATCTTGAAACAGCGTATTTATAGTCTCAAACCCAAACCTACCTCTCGGGTGCAGCTAGAATTAGAAGTAGAAGATATCTGAGCTGCAATTGAGCCCAACATCTTGCAAAATCTTATTGAAAGCATGCCGTGACGCATGCAAGTGGTGCTCGCGGCTGAAGGAGGGCCGACGTGTTATTAGATACGCTAGATTCAGCCTTGTGACAGTGATGATATGCGGATATGGCATTTCTGAGTCATGCGACTGGGACTTTATATATAGGGGGGGAGTCCGCGTCTTTATTGCAGTGCACTGCTCCTTTTTTTTCAATTATGTGTTTACATGTGATTCAATACAGCTTTTAGCATTACTGATATAACAGTCATCTGTTCTACTACGGAAAATTTGAAATTAGATCTAAAGTAAAAGCTAACATTGAGTACAACAATTCAATATTTCAATAACCCTGTTACGTTGCTGATATCAAAACTATAACCTATCAAGCACATCAATATACATGTTAACCAAATTCAAAAAAAAAAACACATTTGGGAATCACAGATTGAATTATTTTGACACTCATATTCATAGGGCAATTGAGACTTTCATAGACTAACAATATCTCCAAAGAATATAAATATGGAAAATACAAGCACTTGCCTTTCAACAGCACGATGACAAGACAAAAAAGATTTTTGATTAGTTAGATTTCTGCTTGGATGGACTGTATACTTTTATAGTTGAGGCAAGAGGTCTGCCATAATGGAGATATTGGCATTTCCAGTACTTTATCGAAAATGCAGAGGATTGGCGAATTCGATGCAGCCTCCAGTGTGAGATGGCCATCATGGCATATTTATACTTTACTTATTTTCGGCTAGTAAAAAGCCATATCCCAAGTTAAAGCAGACGCGCCTCATAAGCGATTACCCAATCCCTCATAAGCAGAACTCCCCACAAGTTACCCCGCGGTCTCAGTACTGCGCAGCTGCACTGCCATCGCTGCACTGCCATAGTCCCTAGATGATCTCCCCGTTCTCCACAAGTTAGTTGGAGACTAAGAACCCGAGAACCTCATATACAAAACGAGAAGGAAAGAACCCCTGTAGAGATCATCATCCATCAATATACCGACATCCGCATCAGAACAAACAACTCTCTCTCTCTCTCTCTCTCTTTCTCTTTCTTCTTCCATCTTCCTTTGCCTTCTCGCTCGATCATAACAACCTCCCGCCTTGAAACATAGGCACCTCACATGGTAGCACCACTCCCGTTCTTTCCTGTCAAACTCATCTACGCTTGCCCTTTTGATTGAAACAGAGTGATTCACGATGGCTGCACCTGGACCTGCCGCCTGGACCTTCCCTGCCGTAGGCCCTGCCCTCCAAAACGGTGATCGGCTCAGCGAAATCACCTTGCGTACAACTCTTGTCGCCAATACAAAGACGATCCCCTACTTCTCTGGCGAGCATGATATGGAATTAATCGACCTCTTCGTCACTACGAATGTCAGGGCATGCAACCATTTCATTACGGCTTATACAGGCATCGCTTATAACGAATTCAACTATTTCGACAAATACGCCATTACCAACATGGACCCTTCAGTCGTCGCTTGGCACGTCGCTATTATGAACAATCTTCGTGTTCAACCTGTAGCCCCTGCCGAAGGTGTTGCTGCCTGGTGGGCCACCCAATTCTATCAACGATGGATGCCTCGTAACGTCACCAACCGCCTACATCAAGAAATGGCGGCCCTCTCGCTTGGAAACTCACTCGAAGACTATATCCGCAAACTGGAACGATATCGACATCTCGAGACCATTGCCGTGCGCGCTAATGGCAACGCCACCGAGCGTCTTCTACTCGAAAGCGAGATGATTGACATCTTCCGTGCAGGACTTCTCCGAAACCCGACTTACGGTCTTTACCTCGTCCAAGCCCTTCAAAACTTCATGACAATGAGACTTACCATCGGCCAAGCCGTCACCTGGCCCCTGGCTGTAATCTGTGTTCGAAATGCCGCAGCATCCCGCAATCTGGTCGATGGCTACCTTACTACTCCAGCACGAGCACAAGCCAAGACCCCTGCCCAATTCCATCCTTACTCGGGCATTGAACAAGCCCCCTCTCATACCCCTCAACGGGCTTTTCAACAACCCGCACCGATTACTCCTCGAAGGACAACGACAGAATCGCAAACATCCAAACAATCCATTCCGCAGACACCAAGGAAGAGATCTGGCGTGCCAACCCCAGTTACGACTCCACAACAAACTCCTACACGCAGACCAGCATTCCCCAAGACTCCAGGTACTCCTAAAACTCCAACAAAGCGGGGAAGTGCGATGCTCTGTAAACGATGTGGACGAACAAATCACACCATCCAAGATTGTTTCGCCAAACGAGACGTCAATGGTGAAACTCTTGAACAACGAGCCACTGGTAGCAACTATCCTGTCCGACAAATCAACCGGATCAGTGAAGTCGAAACCGACGAGCAAGAACAGGATTTTCTGGACGGCTGGGAATAAAAGTCGGTTCCTCTCAGCCCAATAAGGGACATACTATCTTTCCTGAATCCGATATACCATGGATGACATGCAATCGACCACCTGAAAGCCCTAAGGGCAATTCTACATCCATTCAACAAATGGACTTTCAAACCCGACTTCAACCCGGCAAGGCTTCGAGTGCACCTAGCTGGGTTTTCCGAGTCAAGATAAGTACCGAGCCAATTATAGCCCTCTTAGATACCGGCTGCAATACTATGGTCGTTCAAGACCGCATCGCTAGCGAACGAAAACTCGAGAAAAGACCCCTGAACAATCCTTATAACATTGATACTGCTGGTGCTGGTCAAACCATCCAAATTTCATTCCTTACAACCCAATCCATTCAAATCTTCAATAACATATCACAAGACTACGATCCCGTCGCCTCTTTCCATTTCGAAATTGCACCAATTGGAATCCCGCTCATCTTGGGACTCCCATTCTTTGAGGCGATTGGTACTTTCACCTGCATTACTGTCGAACGACCACACCGCATCTTGTTTACCTTGGATGGCGAACCCTTCAACTGTTCATCGCTCCCATCCAAACGACACGCTCAAAATCCTGATTCATTCATCAAGAAAGCTCAAACCTTTACGATCCACGGAGCCGCCAAAGACATCAAACGCGAGCGACAGAAACCATTTCAGGGTATTGCCGCCGTTTCATCAAAACGATTCAACAAACAACTGCGACATAAGCAATATCGGGAAGCATTCGCAGTTCATATACGTCCTACTACCAAAGAGAACAAGGCCAAGACTGATTCCTCTTGGCCTAAATTCCTCGACTCAGTTCTTCCACAATTTGAGAATACTCTCTTTAAGGAAACCGATGAATTACCTCCCGATCGCGGCGATAACAACTTCCATATCAACATTACCCCCGGATCGAAACCGGTCTTCCAGGCATTACGTCCCATATCACAAGACCAACTGAGCGAACTACGGAAACAGCTAGACCATCTCCTCTCAAAAGGATGGATTCAACATTCGAAGTCACCATGGGGGGCATCAGTGGTCTTCGCTGTCAAGAAAACGGGCGGAATTCGCGTCTGTTGGGACTATCGTGGACTGAATGCCGTCACAATTAAGGACCGCACTCCCCTTCCCAATCTTCGAGAAATGCGTAACCAACTTCTCGGCGCCCGCTTCTATACGCTCATTGACTTGAAGGACGCATACCATCGACTGCTCATCGCTCCGGAAGATCGCAAGAAAACGGCCATCCGTACAAGATTTGGACTTTTCGAATATGTTGTTATGCCCTTTGGGCTTTGCAATGCACCTGGCGCCTTTCAACGACTCATGAATCAAGTCTTAGGCAACCTTTACGATATCTGCGTCATTTGCTATCTCGACGACATCCTCATCTTCTTGCCCAATCCTAACAAACATCGTCAAGATGTAGCGGAAGTCCTTCAACGGCTACAAGATCACTCACTCTACGTCAATGCTGGCAAATGTCAATGGGGACAAAAGGAAATTGAATTCTGCGGCCATCTCTTCAGTATCAATGGCATGCGAATTGCGGACAGCAAGGTCACAGCCGTTCGAGATTGGCCAACCCCACGAACCACGCGACATATTCGGCAATTTCTTGGACTGACAAACTACTTTCTCGATTATATCGAACGATATGCCGAAATCGCGGCACCACTATCAGCCTTACAAAGCGTCAAAAGCGCTTTCAAATGGACGGCCAAGGAGCAAGAAGCCTTCAACGCTCTCAAGGCTGCTATCACAAACGCTCCCGTCCTAGCGACCTTCAATCCCGATCAATCAATCTATGTCCACACCGACTCCTCTGGTTACGCCATCTCCGGATGGCTTGGACAAACCCCTAATGGAGAACCTCTCCCCATGCCATTACCGATTCACCGAGTACGAGCTATGGAACAATTGCCCAAACTTCGTCCAGTACTCTTCTTCTCGCGTAAGATGAATGGAGCCGAGACCCGATATCCGGTACACGAGCAAGAGCTATTAGCCCTCGTAAAGTTTCTAAAGACAAACCGGTTCTATTTGATTAATCGGCCCTTCATCGCTCTCGTTGATCACCGATCACTTGTGCACCTGCAAACGCAACCACACCTGAGTAAACGCCAAGCCGGATGGGTTGAAACGCTACAAGAATTCGACTTTTCAATTCAATATCTTCCCGGTCGATTCAATACAATCGCTGATCTACTCTCGAGGAACCCTACATATGCACCACGATGCATCGAATGTCAAAAACGACTAATGATCACAGCGTACATGAATACCAATGAGCACCCATTCCCGACTACATTTGGATTCGAGGAATGGAAAGACGAATTGCTCCAAGACAAATATGCGCTCCACATCACCGAAATGCTCGAGAAACCAGAGCATGAGCGCCCCGGTCGTTATCGCAGATTCGCCATACGATCCGATGGAATCATCATGTACGAAGGCGAACGGCTTTACGTCCCTTATACGATTAGACCACACGTTCTCCGAGAGTTCCACGATGAACTTCCTAATGGTGGACATCAAGGGCCATTAGTTACGTATGCTAAGATGTTGCGTCGATACTTCTGGCCCAAGATGCAACAGGATATTTGCTCTTTTGTCCGAACCTGTGCCAAATGCTGCTCGTTTTCGCGTCCACTACGCAATGGCCTCCTAAGACCACTCCCAATACCATCCACAGTTAATCACACTCATGGGTTCGATCTCTTCGAGTTACCTCGACCTCGAGGAAGCTCCGAGCGTCCGTTTATCATATGCATCGTCGATTATTTATCAAGCCGAACGCACCTAATCCCTGCGGAAAGCACTCTCTCTACAAACGAGTTAATAACCCTCATCCTGAGTCAAGTTTGGAAACATACGGGCATACTTCTCCACATAATATCCGACCAAGAACCCAGGTTATTGGCAGACCTCTTCTCCGCCTTCGCCAAGTTAACCAGCGTCAGACACGAGTTTGCTACGGCACGACATCAACAGACTGACGGCCGAGTAGAAAGAATGATCCAAGTTGCTAAGTTCATCACACAAAAATATCTCGATTACAGCGGATCCAATTGGCGTGAATTCCTACCATTGGTCGAGTTCTGCCTTAATTCCATGCCTTGGCGCCATCTTAATGGCCTCGCCCCATTTGAAATCGAACTCAACCGAATGCCACGACCCCCAGGCTGGAACACGAACCCAGAACGACTCGCCCAAATGACACCGCCAAATCGAGCTCTCATTCGTCTATACCAAGAACAAGCCACGGATATCAATCTCACGGTGCAGCAAGCGCTTCGTGACGAACAAGATCGCTACGAACAATACTTCAACCAAGGACGCACTCCCATTGCGTTCGAAGTGGGCGATCTCATTGACCTCAACCGTGAACAACTAGCGATCAACTTCGACCAAGTTAAACCTGCCAATCTCACACCCAAGTGGATTGGGCCATTCACAATATCGGCCAAAGGACCTCATCCAGACACATATCGCCTAGACCTCTCCCAAACGGTTCTCAAAGCGATCTGGCCCTATTTTCATGTTAACATACTACGGAAGCATGTGCCCCCCACGCACCCACTCCGCGATCAAACACCACCTCCGCCAGAGCCGGTCCTCGTCGAAGGGGAACTTGAATACCCAGTCAAAGCAATCCTCGATGAGACCGTAACCGGCCGAGGCCGAGCTCGCCGCCGAATGTTCCTGACCAAATACATCGGATGGCCCGAACCCTCCTGGCAACCCGAAGCCAATCTCAAAGACACAGAAGCGTTCGAGATATGGCGGGTCAACAATCCCCCTCTCCCGCTTAGATAGCAAACAAAGCAATAGCTCCCTGTTCACATGGATAAAGCCGCTTAGGAGCCGCTCCCTGTCCAGGCTATAAGCCGAACTTACCGAGCCCGACGGGGTTTCGATGTACCAATCTACTTGACGAAGAGATTGAAGCCAGTGTAAGCCTAAGCGCTGCACCAGGAGCTGACACCATATGGGAGCTCGACCTATGGCAAGCCAGCAGCTGACGATCGCATGGGAGCTTGACCTGCGGCTCAGCAACCTCATGCCTCCTGTACTAAAGCCCAAGAGGCAAAGGGGGGTGTGAGATGGCCATCATGGCATATTTATACTTTACTTATTTTCGGCTAGTAAAAAGCCATATCCCAAGTTAAAGCAGACGCGCCTCATAAGCGATTACCCAATCCCTCATAAGCAAAACTCCCCACAAGTTACCCCGCGGTCTCAGTACTGCGCAGCTGCACTGCCATCGCTGCACTGCCATAGTCCCTAGATGATCTCCCCGTTCTCCACAAGTTAGTTGGAGACTAAGAACCCGAGAACCTCATATATAAAACGAAAAGGAAAGAACCCCCGTAGAGATCATCATCCATCAATATACCGACATCTGCATCAGAACAAACAACTCTCTCTCTCTCTCTCTCTCTTTCTCTTTCTTCTTCCATCTTCCTTTGCCTTCTCGCTCAATCATAACAACCTCCCGCCTTGAAACATAGGCACCTCACATCCAGTATACTTTGTAAAGGGGCTTACAGAGCTTTTCTGTAATGCAGATGACGGTGTAGTGTTGTCAGATGCACGGAAATCTAATGTATGGGAAAGTATTGTTATGTCTCAAGTCTTATCGGTAATGTTTTGCTTGTCGAGCAAGCTAATCTACTTTTTTTTCAATCACGTGATTTCACATGATCCACTTCAGCTCTTAGCGTTACCGGTATCACGGTCACACGTTCTAGTTGGAGGATCCAAGTTGGGATCTAATGTAAGGACTACTCGTTGAGTATGCAAGTCTCAACATTCCAATATGCCCTAGTTGTGATTGATGACTATTCACACTTTACATAAATCTTCTTTTTGAACACCAACAGTGAGTTTCTGCAAACTGGATTGAATTCATTCACAACATCAAAAAGCAGACCAGAACTTGAGTTTGAAGACTTCATTCCAATTCCGACATTTGACATTGGACATTTATGAAACAATATTTGAAAAAAATCATTTCACAAAAGAGAATTTTGCAGGAGTGTACTGCTGCAGATTTGCTTCAATCAAACAGCATTGTTGAAATGTTAAATGTTACCTTATTTGGCAGCAGTTGTCTTTTTGGACATTCATACAACATTCCGAAACAGCTCTTGACCAGATTAGTGGCTACGTTTGTGTATTTATGGCATTGTCTACACCCCTTTAGAGATTTAAAATGACTTATTACAGTCCTGTGCATCACTTTGGACAAGACTTTGTTACCAAAGGAACATTTACTAACAGTTTGTGTGAATCACAGCCATTCCACTGCAAAATTCATTCAGCCGTACTACCATCAATTCTCCAATAGCTATATGATACTTTTGCTTGGTCAGCTCGTTCTCACCATATACGTATGAAACCTGCGTGGGTCACGATGTGTGACGGAAGGGGTGAACCCATCAGCCGCGGTTGCGCCCAATTGCCCCCCACGGACATTTTCTCACGAAGCATGATTTCCTGAGCGTAAGACAATTTTCAGGCAAAGGATACTGCGATGTACGAAGCGGTGTTCTTCGATATTGGTGGGGTTTGCGTGCACAGTCCTTTGCAAGGCATTCGGAAGTTCGAACTCACCAAAGGACTTCCCGAAAACTACCTGAATGTGGCGATGTGAGTCATAAGCAAGAGCACGTCAACATCTCTTGCTAGGGCTCCTCACAGCTGCGAATCGGGACTTGTGATTTGCGTCTCATCATTCCTCTACTCTGCGTAGTCAATCACGGGGGGAGGATGGCGCTTTTCAGAAACTCGAGCGTGGTGAACTCTCCTTGGCGGTGTTCTATCCGCTGTTTGGCCAGGAGTGCTCGCATCCCTCCAACGTGCAAGCATATGAGAAGTATCTGAAAAGCAAAGGCAAACGTGCGATAAATCTTTGGGTGTTAGGGCGAGCCGAAAAGATGCTGATTGCACGCGCTCGTCTCCTTCACAGCTTTTGCGAAGATCCCGCAGGTCACCATCGACGGAAAAGAGCTATTTACCTTCATGATGCAAGAGGCAATGAAGCCTAATCAGCTAGTGCTCAATGCAGTGCAGAAACTCAAAGGTCAGAAGCCGTTTGCCATTCAGTTTGGTGATTGCAGTTGACCTGAGATTGATGTACTCGTTCTCCAGACAGCGGCCGACTGAAGATCGCAGCATTGACCAATAACTTCCAGTACGAAGAATCTGAAGAGACTGCATTTGGCAAACCACCTATGCAGGTCATGTCCCTATTCGGGGAACATTACATTGAGTCCAGCATCGTTGGCCTGCGCAAACCAGATCCCAGATTTTTCCAATATGCCTGTGATAAGCTTGGCGTCGCTCCGGGGAACGCGATCATGGTGGATGATATTGGCCCGTAAGTATCGTGTACATGGAGGACAGCACACTACACTCTTGAGCCCATCTGACCATCCCCGCCTGGGTCTCCGTGCATTACAGCAATTTGAAGGCCGCAAAGGAACTTGGCATGGCCACGATAAGTAAGTACTGTTCATCACCTCGCATTCGGCTTTCTTTGGATTCATCGTCTTCCCAATGTTTCTCTCTCCGCTTGATTTGTTTTTTTGCTTTAGGAGTAATCGTAGGCAAATCCAAAGAAGCGATAAAGCAGCTAGAACAGTTAGTCGAGATTCCGCTCCTTGATGACGTAGATACACGTAAATATAAACTTTGATGGCCACACTCGGTCGCTCCCTACTTGCCCGCCCATCCGCGAAGTTAATCTTGATCTTACGTTTTTTCCGCTCTTCAAATGCTCTTCAGCAACATCTGCCGCACTTGAGACACCACCCTTTGTGACCGGCGCTCACGAGGTCTTTTTCGCCCCTACCGACGACATTCTCGCCCACTGCCAAGTATACCCCTCCATGGCCCTTGCCACAACGACGGGACCGATGAACACTGCTTCCCCTCGTACCGTGGGTGGGCTGGCAGGAGGTGATGCGCTGGCAGACCGAGCGATAGAGATTCCCGAGATTCACATACTCGATTCGCGCACCATCAGCAAGCGCATTCATGAACTCTTTCCTGCGTCAGCGGCTTCAGATTCGAACTCTCCGATACAGGTAAACCCATTTTGGATTCTAGTTCTCGGCGCATGGCGCTGTGAGCACAATGCCACAGCTTTTTTCATCCTGTGTTCATTGATCTCAGGCGGTGGAACTTGCGGACGACACATACCGACAACGGCATCGCAAACACGAATACGCCGAAAAGCGGATGCGTAATCGCGAGAAAGAATATGTCCGACATCAACTTTACAAGCGCCGCATGATGGGTGCCACTGCCCACGGTGGCCAAGGTCCCGGCGGATTCATGGCTACTCACCCGCGGAGACGTGGCTTGCACGACAATGGGGTCTCGGCTGTTACCACCCCCAAAGTATACCTCACGAGTACCTATATCCTGTTTCGACCACCAAGTGACGGTGTTCTGCTTGAGCAGGATGAATCACCAGTAGTTGCTACTTCTCATTCTGCTATGACACAGAAGCCAACAACGAAAGTCAACACAGCTCTGGCCAGACGGCGTTCAAGGGGTCCTATGGCTTTCGGATACCCGTTGGTCGTATTCCCCGCCAAAGCCTTCGAACGATGCGATAGCTTAATACAAGTACTACGAGAGCACAACAAAATATGACCGTTGGATTCGTCACGGTGATGCGCCAGCAACTCCGAGCTGAGTTATCAACCCTGCAGCATTGATTGCTGCGGTGACATTTAGCACGAAGCACATTGTATATACATATTTGTCATCAATGCATATATAGCCAATAGCTCACTGAAGACGAAAAATAACTTCACAAACCGCCTTTTTTCTTACTTTGAGGAAGGAATCGAAAGGGAAGAACTATCTAGCTACATGCTTCTGACAAACGGAAAGCAAAGGATAATGACCATATCAGCTGTTCCATCGAGGGTGGTTCGCAACGAGGTATCTAAAGAAAGTGGTGCCAAAGCGCAGCAGATCTCTGACTACAAGAACCACCAACTGCTACCACCTTCCCCCGGTGGCCGAGCTGGTGTCGCATTTGGCTTGAACAAGCGCATGATCACGAATGTGAAGACAAATGCAATGCACACAAAGAATACGGTGATCCAGACCATCCACGTTGTGGATTTTGCAGTCTGATTTAACTGCTGTAATCGCTTTCGTGCACTGTTCACAAGCGTCAGATTGTTGTTCAATTGGTCAGAGGCATCATCCATTATCTGTAAGAAGGAAAAATGTCAGTTTGTTAACATCTTCACCTAATCTTCCCTCAATGCTGCGGATGAAAATATTAGGTGCGTTTGCAAATATGCAGAACATACCATAGCATCTTTCGTAAGCTGATCGCGCATCGCCATGGTGCTTTTCTTTAGTTGCGCTGCTTTTTGGATTATTTCCTCCGTCATTTGCTCGTGGAGCTGGCGATCACGCTCGAGAAGCGCGGTATGGTCTGCTTCTGTCATTTGGTGATCCGGTGTTGTCAGTAGGGAAGAGGAGGAGTGTGGGGAGTCAACATGTGATTTTGTGCTGTTATTTCTGCGTAATTCCAGTGTCAGTGATACCGTATTCGGCGGAATGCAAAGGGCATCGACTTACGGTCGTCTTCGCAGATCCCGTTTTGGTGTACTTAAGAGCTCTAGATGATGCATAGAATGCCAGGAGTCAAGACAGAGGCGAGCGGCTTCGAAATGTGACAATGATTCTCCGGCATTACGACACTAACCTTCTCGGGCTTCGTCCAGTGTTTGAAGTTGTATTTGTTCGGACGGAGTTGCCCATACCGGTGGAGCTGGTTTAACGGGTGTCATTGGCTCCCGCACACCCTAACGTGGTTGTCACATATGTTAGGAATTCAGTCCAATTACGCGGTAGTGTGGATCATTTTACTAAGCCTTACGTCTAGTAAATGATCACGCATGTCATCCTCGGCCTTTCGCTGTAGTTTCAGAACCC
This sequence comes from Powellomyces hirtus, assembly GCA_025526995.1. NCBI lineage: Eukaryota > Fungi > Chytridiomycota > Chytridiomycetes > Spizellomycetales > Powellomycetaceae > Powellomyces > Powellomyces hirtus. The sequence goes on along the minus strand of JAHLKG010000031.1, from coordinate 240,757 downwards.
TGTCAGCAGCAGCAACACGATCCGCATTGTCTCCTGTTGGAGAAAGCACAGCCAGAGATCGAAGAGACGCTACGGTTCGCCCCACGGAGGAAAGCTGACCCACGTAGACACATGAGCATAAGGGAGAATAGACACACAACGTGGTCTGACCGACAGTACCAAGCGATTTGTGTCCAAGACTGCTTCCAATTGCTCAACTCTTCGCCGGTATTCACATAGCACCGTGTCATCTCTTCGCCGCGCAGGATCCGTTTCTACGTTGGTGAGGAGTTTGTGCAGATGGGCGAGGTTCTATGCGAATGACGCGAAGAGACACGTTGTACGGAAATCAGTATCCTGTCGCCAAAAGGAGCTTGGAGGGGCTTCTGAAGACGTTCTCAGGCCTACCGAGTGATATTTCTGACGATAGAGTCGATCGCCTTGTAGGTCCTCTGGTTTTGATATCGTCGCTTCGAAGCGGGCGAGAAGTCGACGGAGGTTGACTTCGGCGTGGGGGTGGGACGGCGGTTGGGCAAGCATTTGCCAGACTCTTTCAGTATATTGATAGGTTTGCAAACAAAGAGTTTCAAGAGTGCAAGAACAGCTTGACAGAGAAGCGAATGGACAGCGCTCTCATGAACTTCCTGTACTTTCAGGCGTGGAAATGCGGGAAGGCACTGCCCGGAATGAGCGGGAAGGCAAGGCTGTTTTGTACGTTTGTACGTCGGGCACAAGGAGGGGAGCGCCTCACCACGAAAGCCAGAGTGTCAAAGCGCGCGGGAATGCTGATTGATTTGATCCCCTCGCTGTTATCCTACTTTTAGAGTAATGTCTAATCAGCATTCATCACGTTTTCCACGCGTCCCCTCCGACGCGTCAGGCCCCGGCCAACAAGGTCGAATCTCGCACACTTACCATTGCCGTGATATTCAGCCATATAGAGAAGCCCACTTTCCGCCGAGTTTGCCACATCTTTCCCTCCGCTCGCATATTCCGTTTCGGCAAGAACAAGGCAATGGCTCTTTCTGCGCTCGGAGCCCACGCTCCCCCTACACGGAAGCTATACGGACGCTTGACGTGGATTGCATTAGCCCTTACGACCCAACTCTGTTTGCTTCTTACCTTGTCCTACAACCCAAATGCATTGACACAGGTCGTGAGCAAGCATTTTTGGTCGGCTGATGGTGAAGCGCATTCGACTTCGGAGGATGAGTGGTCTTCCATGCCAGAGCTCCCTCCTGAAAACGCTGCGCAGCAAGTCGCTAACGACCATCCAGTTACTGCATCAGACTGGAGAGAAGCAACAGATGGCGTCCAGCCGATAAGACGTCCGACGCGTGCAGGTCGAAAGAAGATTTACCCAACAACGCTGAGAGAACGCTCATGGTCTCTTCCGCATCCCGACCAGCCGACTTCGCTATGTGGCGACGAAGGCCATCTGCCAACAGCAGCGGATCTTGCTTCTATAACTGATCACGACGGAAAGGGCGCCATCATCATCCCCTCATTAAACCACCATGACATTGTCAGCAGCGCCAATGGCGCCGACACGCAGATAGTTCTGTCGTCAGAGCGGCCACTCTGCGCGTGGCTGGTCATTGTCGATTGGGGGGATGGGGTAGCTGCTACGCCTTACCACAATCCCGACCCCATCGCTGAACGAGATTTCCCGCCTCCCATCTCCAATTGGCCGCCGGACAGCGTCGAGATCCGTGCTACTGGAGAGAACTACACTCTGCCCATTCACGCCGACCGCGACTTTCTGGTCATTCGTGGCCGGCCAAGCGAAGTCGCCTACCGCCTGTACAATATCACGCTGGATCTAAAAGACCCAGACTCTTATGAGATTGATGCTGTTCTGGAATGTATGTGCATGTGCCAAGCCCGTTGGCAAAGAATCTGGGTTTGCCCGCTCGCTAACCCCAACTTGTTCGATACAGATACGGACTACCTTTGGAACTATGAAGTGTCAGAGCATGTTTTTTGGGCGCCGAGCAGCCTTCCGATCCTTATCAACCGACACTCTCTCCAGCATCTGCCTCAATTACGCCTGACGACAGCGCCTGAAACGCATCCGCAACTAACACATCAGTCATACAGCGCCCTCCCGCCGTGCGGAAATGGCAACCACCGCGGCCGCTGGGTGCCGGCCGCGCATTTGGATCCCACTCCATCATTGCGCATGCATGTCCCACGCGATGGGGAAGAAATTACAGATGAGATGCCGCTCCTTCTCAAGTCTTATTCGGACCGCGTGTGGGTCCCTTACTCCTGCCGCTATCATGCGCGAACCTACGCGGTGTGGAAAGACCGGTGCATCGCTCCGCGGCACCCTTTCATCCACATGTTTGGCGACTCGAACATCCGACGTGGAGTGAAAGCGTTTGCCTCTGGCGGAAGATGGTGTAAGGACTGGTATGAAGAAAATTCGCCAGCCTGCCAGTGCACCGATTGGCATTTGGACATCGACGGTCTGCAGCCAGACCGCCCAGACAACGTGCTAACTGTTGCCGGTGGTAACGATGAGCCGGCTCTCGACGAAGCATACGTGTACACGTTCCTATGGAAAGGTCTCAATTCATGGGGCCCCGACTGGAACATGGCCCTGAATGCCTCCGACCAGAGAATACGCATCGCTGCGATCAACCAACACCTCGCAGACCGACCACCAACTGTGGTTATTGTCTCCCTGACCAACTGGGATGCCGCGTATGGCTCTTACGCTGAGTTCTCAGAGTCGCTTCCAATATTCATCGAACTTCTCCGGAAAACCTACTACGATCGCGGCATCCCTCTGGTTTGGCGCGCCGGTCAATACTTTGGCGGTCGCGCGGACACAACATCCACTGGACTGCAGCGCCGCAAGTTTAGCAGAATGCGCGTGCTAGCCTTCAATGAGCTGGCGGAGCGCACCCTCGTGGACGAGCTCGACGCGGCCGTCTGGGACGTCCATGCCTTGGGAGACGCCAACGATGCCCCGGCCAGAGCACGCGCGGCCCAATGCAACAGCGGCCACGCAGGCCGTGATGTCGTGGACGTTGAAAACGGCATACTGCTCAACTTGCTATGCAATGAGTAACGTACTGGATTTGGGCAGTGATCCTTATTTCTTTTTTTTTGTTTCTGTATTCAATGAAGTGAGGTGCACGATTCTGATGCATCTGCTTCTCAGTATATCTATTTTCTTCCATGCTTTCCTCATATACTTCGCTGTAAATAAAATAATGACAACCTCGGAGCTAGACAGAGGCATTGAATCAAGAACTGTTTGAATTAAATCTCAAGCAGCGGGTATTCATGGTCCATTGTCAACTTGTTGGACAAGTGAAACTGGAACGCGTCGCCACTTCAGTTACTGTATCGATAGGATGGCCACGGCACTGCCTATCGCTGTTTCACAAAACCTGGAAATGTCATTGTATTTCTCCACCGCAGGAAAGCAAGTGAGCTACATATAGCCGAACATGAACGACCGAAATGCAGAAGTAGCAGTAGGTGCAATCCATACAGACGGCTCCTCCACAACAACAGCAGCTTCCGACCTTCCACCTCCCCACCCGCGCGGTAATGCGTCAGACCACTTACTCCCAACTTGGACAGTGCCGGGACAAGTCGACCAGAATACCGTAGCACAACCACGCGACGGGCAGGGACAAGTGGTTGAAGGCCGTCGGCTAGAGATCGATGACAAGGATGAGGATGGTCCAGATTCAGAGAGGCATGCGAATGCTTATCCCGCATGGTTGGAAAGAGTAGAAACAAAGCTCAAAATACGGCCGGTACCAGTGCAACCTCTGCCAAAATTAGAGCGCCCGATTTTCCCAACGGGTTCGCAGGCTCTGACGGGTCTTTTGCGGCACGTCCCGCGAAAATTTAGATGGTGTTCCCGCTGGCTGTACGTTGCGGTGTGGGTGATAGTTGCCGGATTGCTGATAACGTTCAACAACTACAAAGCCACAACGGTCGAGGGCACACCAACATACATTGGATGCACGGACCAGCTATGGTCATGGCGAGTGGAGAACTGTGGTTTGAATGGGACATACTGCTCGCCGTTCGCGAATCAGTCGTTTGTCATACGATGCCCGACAGAGTGCCTCGCAGTAAGAAACCAAAACCGTCGGTGGCTCGAAAGTACGCAACAGGGGTTCCTTACTTCCTGGGTGGTTGGTAGCGGTTCTTACCGCGCCGACAGTTGGTTGTGTCCTTCCGCGATCCATGCTGGCGTGGTTTCGGAACATTGGGGCGGCTGTGCCGCGATCGATATCATAGGGGCAGCGGATTCATTCTCTGGATCCTCGGCAAACGGCATAGACTCTATGAACTTTGACTCGTGGTTTCCGAAATCCTACCGCATTCGTAGCGTCGAGTCCAAATACTGCACGGACTTTTCATGGGGTATTCTGCCCGTCGCTGTTCTCTTCATCGCCCTCTTCCCACTGTTATGGCCGTCGCGCGGCGCATTTGTCTTTGCCCTTGTGACCAGCGGGTTCTGGTACGGTGTCTTCATTGCGATCCCCGTCCACGGTGAATCCTGGACGAGTGGCGCGTTTGGAAACTACTTTGTCACATTAGCGTTCACGTACTACCTCTACAAGCTCTTCATCAAGCCAGCGATGTTGTCCCCGGGCCGGTTCCCGATTGAGACGTTCTTCCTCACCATCGTCCCATTCTACTTTGCTCTGCACATGGAGATCCTGACCGCCCCGATGAGCAATTTTGGATTGACGTCCCGCGCCTTCCGCGAACCAACCACACTGATCACCTTTGCCATTGGGGTCCCGATTGTTGTCGGCGTGTGCTGCGTGCAGCTGTGGCTGTTTAGACGACATGGTCTGCTCTTGAAGTATCTCCTGTGTTATGGTCTTGCCATCATAGTGTACTTTGTCCTGCCCCTCCTGATAGGACTGTCGATGCATCTGCATCACTACACATTAGGTAACTCTATACATGTCGTGGCAAATGAGACCATCCGAACGGAATACTGAATGCATGGTTCCTTTCTTCCTCGCAATAGGCATCATTTTACTACCTCTCACTCGCCTTCAGAACCGTGCATCACTGCTAGCGCAAGGCTTTCTGATCGGGCTCGTCGTGCAGGGCATCTCGCGCTGGGGGGCCGCATCCCCGTTTGACACCGCCTTCCAAAACCAAGCCGGCGACGAAAACGTATCCATCCCACGACCCGAATTCGCCATCTCCCCAACCGCCCTGGCCACCAACGGCACCGTCACATGGCAGTACGGCCCCGACTCGGGCGCCTCTATCCCCGCCGGCCTTCCCTACGACGCCTTCTCGCTCGTCCTCAATGACATGGAGGTGTATCGTGGGCCCACTCCGGTTTTCGACATTGCGCAAGTGCAAACAGATCCACTAAAAACTCGGCCATATTATGTGCGTGTCGCCCTCGTTGCCAGCGGCTCGGCCTTGGAGTATTCGTACCCAGTCACCATCACCCCCGGTGGGAACGTTACCTATCAGAACGGGACTGTTGCTTCCATAGATATGCCAATCCCATCATGAGAAAAGGTTGATTCTCTTTCTGGCTCTGCTTCCGCCGCTTCCACTCTAGCATGTGGTTTGTCCGCCGTTGTTTTTATTATCAACTTACACCATATCTGCTGGTAGGACCTTGTTTATAAATTTTCAACAACTGAAGGAAATATCCAACGATATTGCGCGAAATAAATGCTTCATTTGTTGCATTGGTTAGGGTTAGGGTCAGACCTCTTGCTACCAAGATCATTGGGATGCTGAAATTTCTTTTCTTCCAATTTCAGCATAATATACTGTTGCCATGAATAATTTGTGCTATGACTGATAATATTTGTATTTGAAAATTTGACAGAATGGGTTGGAGCGTTCTTCTTTGAAACATGGACCAAAGCGTCTGACATAGATGCATCCGAAGTTCAAAGTGCAGCCATGCGTACTCTTTTGAACACATGTTCAATACCGGGAAACGATTGGCCAAAAGTGCAGAAAGTGAATGGCCGAAAACCAATCACAATACCATCAACAACGAATTACAATGGAACGGGGAATCGTAGGGACTGAGGGCAGTTACTAAAGTGTACTATTTAGTGGAGCGCTGTGCATATGTCCATCTAACTGAACATACGCATATAACCAGACAATGCTTTTTGTCAAAAGCTTTTCACGCATAACTTCCCACGCGAATTTGGTTGACGTTAGCTGCAATCTCGTCCGCCTCAACGGTGGAAGGTAGTGCACTAGTGGTTTTGAAGCTCTCCAAGACTACAAGAAGGTCGGCTATTCGGGCCTTCAAGGAGATTCAAAGTGTATATTGTTAGTAAAATCCCGGACCGATACAAAGATTGGGAAAGAAAACAAGATATGTGATGCCTCGGGCCTTACCTCGAGCTGGAGATTTATCCGCCGCGTCGACTGGTATTTCTGCTCCACGGCTTTGATGCGTTCTGTGGTCAGCATTTGCAAATACTCGAGATTCCGCGCCTAGAGTAGACAGATGATGAGATGTTCTCCGGCAATGCACAAAGGCATTCATCATATAATTTCCATCGTACCTGCTCCGCTGCGTCCTTCTCAATGCGCTCGACAGTCGACGCTACGCGAGCAGCTTTGGTATTTGCCACGTCGGCAGCTTCGCTTTGTTTTCTGCACCGCGTGAATAAGAGGGAAAAATGATGATTCAGCTGCTGTTATCAAGATCTCTGGAAATAAGGCGTTTCGTTTGAGCACATACGTCAACTCCGCTTTGCTCTCAGCAAGCTCGCGTTCAGCGTCGTTGACCTGCATCTGCAGAGCGAGGATGCGTTCAAGAAGCTGTTGCTTGTTGGCTTTCCATTTCTCGGAAAGAACCTCGCCGTCACTGTAATACGGATTGTAACAGAGAGGGCATGTTAACATTGACACTGGACGTAACGCTCCCGGTCCCCGTTCCCTTACCGATCCAAGATGCTCTTGGTCAATGTCTCAATCGTCTTTTCGCACTCTTTGAGCTTCTCGAGGTCTGGTTTCGCGACATCAAGTTCCGTTTGTAGTTGGAAGATTCTGGAAAACCAAGATGGGACAGGTGAGCCGTTGATCATGAGACTCATCGCCACTCTTTGATGGCCCTGCATCGAACGACGTACCGTCCATCGGCATCGCCAGCATTCTGCCTCAGAGATAGAATTTCTTTGTCGCCAGTTTCGATCTTCTCTTGCAAGCGGACAATGTTTGTTTTAAGAATGCCAACCTCCTCTTTTGCAAGACGAACGCGTTTTGTGAGCTCTTCCTCGTAACGCCGCTGGCGTTCGCGCATAGATGCAGATTCTTGACGCTGCCGGTTGAGGTTCTCGTGGAGAATGGTGATTTCTTGATGTTGAAGTTTCAGCTTCTCAAACTAAGAAGAAGCCGAAGATATCAGCATGTCTTTCGAAGTTCACAAGGTGTTGACCAGCATCGGGAACCTACCACACTCTGACGATCGGCCTCCGCCAGATCTTCCTGCATCTGATCTTTCTTGAGCTTGCGAATGTGTTGCAGATGGTGCCACCGCATGAAAGCTTGATAATTGACTTCATTGAGAAGCAACATTAGCTGCAGCTCCAAAAGCTCGGCGTCCAGCGCGTGTGCTTGATTTGCTGGCAGGACGTCAGCGTGCGGTGTATCCAAATCCAGATCCTATAGACTTTGTGAGAATCACCGGACTCTCATTTATGCGCAAGAGCCGGGATACATGACTGCTTACCTTGATGTTGAAGATCGTCAATCGAAGCTTTCGATTTGTATTCAAAATAGCATCGAGATCCAGACTACTGAGAGTGTCCGGACAAACTTCTTTCCTCTCTGCGACTGGCTTGTTCTGCTCCTCCAAGGACTGATCATCAACTGTTTTTGTCTCGTTTTCTGACTGCCCATTTGTGGGCGGCTCACCCCGGGCAGCTGTTGCTTTTGCTGTTGTAGGAGCGATGCCCGTCGAGCTGCCCATGTCGAAATATTTGAGATTGAGAGGAGATTCTTCGTTGTGATCTTCAAGAAATGGTATCGGGAACAAGTGTTGAGCAATGACTGCTTCATTGCCCAGAATGGCAAAATCTGACACTCCTCTCCGCTCATCAAGCGGTTGCACTGCATGCTGGCTAGAGGATGATGCGAAGGAGTCCATGGATGCCATTCTCTGGTGATGCCCCAAGCCCTTGTGCAGACCGTCAAGAGCAGGCATTCCCATCGATGTGTGGGAACTCCTCAAAGCGAGACTTTCCATCACAAGCTCGGATGATGACTTTTGAACACTCTTCAGACTCTGCCTTTCCTGTTCAGGTGTCGAGAGTACGAGGTTGGAATGCACGCGATGATTTGCCAATAAGCCCTAAAATGCGATTCCATGTGAGATTTGGTGGCAACATGGCGAATAGTGACGTGTGGTGCAGATCTTACAATGAATCTGTCCGCGCAGACGGTGTCCTCATCAAAGGTGTCAAGTTCGACAACATTTTGCCGTATTGCCGCGAACGGATCATCCGCACGTTCAAATGACACATTGGTCAACCGGATGTTACTGATCTGCGGGAGCTCACGGGACTTGACCGTCATATATGAGCGCACAAACTCTATGGTGTTGCATGGAAACATCCCATAGAGCAGAGTGTAGTAATCCTCTATGATCTGTCGAATGGCAACATACGTATATTCGTTCAAAATTACTCTTGTACGACAAGATAGCTGATCTGACGCTTCCATAGATGATACCAACGTTAGTTGTACGAAGCAGGTAGACTCTGCAAATATGTTCAAGGGCTCACATTCTGTCGAGTCCACGGGAGCATCCGAGCCTGCGTTGCTTCGCAGATCCAAAACCCCCTTAATTGCCAATTTGTATATGATTGCGAAGTTGGCTTCCCAGTATATCATGCGTAACAGAATTGCGAAGAGTTTATTGAGATGTTCATTAAGTCGAGCGATCGTCGTTGGAAGAAGAGAGGTGAGAAGACTGATGGAGGCACAGAGAACGGAGGGATTGTCATCTTGCTACGTTATGGACATGTGAACCGTTAAATTAGCGTTGAGAACGAACTACTAAAACACCCGTCCCGGAAATTTACCATGGCGCTCACGAGGATTGTGTCAAAGAGGGAGCTCTCTACAACAAAGTAGCATGGGGCTTCCTGCGGTGCAAGACACACCAGTTTTTGAATACGCTGCGGCGGTGAGCGGAAGTGGGTCTCGAGGGCACAACCTACCTCTCTTCGCACAAACTTTGCCAGGAACACCAAAATGTGAGAGCGATACCGCTTGCTCAGGCAGTAGTCATTCATCAAATCAAAGAAGTCCTAGTTGATCAAACATCAGACTGTGAATCAAGAATGTATTCAGAAGGAAAAATGATATAGCCAACAAGGCGCATGCAGGTCTGGAGTACTCGGGGTTTGCAAGATCCACGTGACAATGATGTCCAGAGGTTCCAAATTCTAACAACAAATGGGAATCTAAAGTAATGGTCCTTTACCTTGGGCTTCCGAGTTCCAAAAGCAGACAACACTCTTTCATAATTTCCTCCGCCAACCGTGTCCCAAAAGGCGCCTATTCGACTAGTGACCGTCGCCGCAATAAGACCGGCTCCAACTTCGTGCTTTCTGTCATGGTAATATACATTCTGTTCGCGTTCCCAGACCTCTACTCGCTCGGTCAGATATGCACCAGCCACCATGGATTGAAACCTCTCGTGGGATACTTTCGAGTCCCCCACGTGGGTCGTGGTCCATTGCGTGGAGCACATCAAGTCGACAGTGATGTCGCTGCACGAATCCAGTAGAGGTCTCCATCGACCTGTAGCCAACACCGGTTTTAAAAATGGCTCCCACCAATCGGCTACGAATCTATTCGGCTCATAGATTGGCAGTAGGCGTTTGAGCCAAGCTGCGAGGATTAGTAGTCGAGGGTCTTGAGCAGATATCTGGTCTGCGGTGATGCGATAGTGGCCACGTTGACCTTGCTGTTCTTTTGAGGCAAACGTGTTGCGATATATATGCGTAATTTCTGCTGACAGTTTTTCCACTGAAGGGTGGTATTGGACGGAAGTCCCGGAGGTAGTTGTGGGTGGATGGGCATGAATGTAAGCGTGTAGTATGGAATATGCCTTCGATGAGTCGAGCGTAGGTGGCGTTGCAAGGAGAAGGTCTGAAGTGGCGGCCTTCAGATCGGCCGCTATGCAGGACACGATGTCTCTGGTAGACATGGACTCAAAGTTGTTAAGGATGGATAGCTTGAACAAAGATCACTTTGGTTGGAGTAAGTCATCAAGTGAGGCTGTCAGTAGTCACGTGCCTGTTTAACATTCAGAATTGACAGTAGTAGCCACATCGAATGGCTCCGATTGACGGCAAAACAATCAGTCAGGACTCACCAGTATTTATCGAGATCGCTACAGATAGCTCACACGATATCAAAGCTCCCATGACTTTGATACTGAGGGTCCCTTGATATGCTGCACATGATTCACGTTGTTGCAGAATCCACACTTCCTCTTCGCCTGGCCCACCGTGTATCTATATCTAGGGCATGTCTTGAATGTGAGTGAGTTGGAGCATCCTTAATTTAGCATCGAGAGTCTAATGTCATTAATCCAGTACGCCGCTTTGTTAATACTTTATCTAGCGCAAATGTAAACGCGAGAAAATGAACACGGAGTGACCGCGGCGACAATTGCGACGGACGGAAGGCGCATCTCGTCCCTCCTTGCGCTGTCTGTTTCACAATCGCCAAGCCGTACGTCTACGCTCTGCCGGCCCACCCGGAAACGCCAACAATCAGACAGCCTCCTCCTGTCCATCCCGCTCACCCGCCCCCTTCCTTCTCGCCCTTTTGTCATTTCGCAAAGTGTACAGTGTTTTACCTGCACCGTGCTTGTCCCCTCACAACGATTCGTCGCCACAGTCAAAGACGTACGTGCTGAATTCGACTTGGAACGAGACAGACAGTCAACAAAACAGCGAACAGAGAGCGGGAACGAAACGGCAAGAGAACAAGTGTCTCGGTCTGCCACGGTTCCCGTCCTCGCTCTCGTCACCACCTCTCCTCAGAACACCTTTCTCTGGGCTGCGCTACCTAGCCTGCAGTACGTAAACCACGTCCCACGAAAAGCCACCTTGTCACGGCCACAATGTCGTGCTGCGGTGCTGCGAAATGGAAGCGCGAACATATCGAGGACCACAAGTTCGACCTGATCGATGTGGACGACTTCACTGATCGGTCCTTCTTGGCCCAAATCAGATATTCTTGGGTCTTTTTCATCACTCTCAAATCCGTTCTTGTCTACATGGCCGATTTGGGTGTTGTGCTGCTGCTCGTTTACAACGCCATTACAATCGGGGCGCCTTGTGTCTCAGCGTCCGCTTTCAGTAGCACAGACACTGGCTCTTTGAGCCAAGAACAACGAGTGGCCGACACTTGTGCCGATTCAGGCTTTCTGGGAATCAACGGCAAATGGCGGTTCGGCCTGACCCTTGCTACAATCACTCTATCCTACATCCTCCTCGCGCTCGAATGGAAAAAAGGTCTTGCCATTGTACGATCAAAGGATATTTCCTACGCTTTTACAAACACGGTCGCTTACAGGTGCGTGGTTGACAACTGTATTTATATACGGGGGATCGGACTTTGCTCGTGTCTTCGATGTTTACTAATCTCGTCTGCATTTTAGATACTATGTCATTCGGTCTTATGGGCACTTCTGCCTGTTCAGCACCATTGAAGCTACTCGCAAGCTCATAGATGAACTTGCTTTCTGGGTGTTCTTTACATTCAGAGGATGGAAACGTTTGCTTCTGGCGGAACTACCACGGCAGTTCCTCAATTTCATGCTACTACACCAGTCCTACAAAAGCATAATGGAAGAGCCGGGATCCACCAAATCCGGACGATTCTGTGAAAGAGACGGGAATGGCAGGCTGATAGGGGATATTACGAAGCCACCCAACATCAAGAATGAGATTCCCTGTGTCTACCAGAAAGAATTGGGATTCATCCCGACTTTCATGTGGTTAATGTTCCAGCAAACCGAAACTATGGCAAAAGTCGGAACATGGCTTGCGTCGATCACCGTTGCTATGTGGAGTATCTCGGCCATCCTCCTGATTCTCGCATTCATTGTCTACATACCTCTGCTCTTCAAGATTCGTGGTAATCTCAAGGAGTATTGTTGTCACAAAGTCGACAAACGGTTAGTATACAACTATTTTCTTGCTTTTTGACGAGACCCAAAGATTGGTTGACTTAACGAGAGTGTTTTCTTTGCAGTATCAACGAGGTGCTAAAAAAGAAATCGCGCAAGCGAGCTGAGCAAGCGCGTAAGAGGGAGCAGAAGGAAATTGCAAAGTACGGCAAATTGAACGGGCCAGCGCCTACACTTCCAGATGTGGACCTGCATGAAATGAGTAGCAATCCTCCGTACTCCACTGACTCATCGTCAGCGCAGCTTCTCGGTGGAAAGGCCGACAATGCAGTGTTATACGGGGCAGGACATGCCTACTATGCACACTCGGGACCAGGCAGCTCATACGCCGAAAGCATAGGAACCGGTAGTGCCTACGGGGGCCATGCAAGGGGCCAACCATCTCCGCTGCCACCCATGCCGAATCCATACGCTCGCGCGGTGGCCAACTATGGTCACGATGGACACATGGCCAGTCCGTATGAGCACGACATGCAATCAGAGTATGGTGGTAGCCACGCGCCTACGCAATACAGTGGAGCTGCCTATCCCCACCACCCCCACCCGCAGCAGTACCAGATGCATCAGCATCCAGGGCGCCACCCTGGCTACGTGAACATGCAGGCTGCGCCTCCAATGTCGGCCGTCCCTGTCAGCAACGGTTCGCAGCATCCGGATGATCAAGGATACTACGGCGACGACAAGCATCAAGAGCTCTCTACGAACCAGCCTCAAGGAGGATACGGGAGCGAACATGGCGGGTCGGGAAAGGGCGCCTACAACCAGTACCGTTCCGAGTCCCCGCGGAACGATGGGTACTCAGCGCAGGACGCTACATCACGAGTGCCCGGCGGGCATCAACAGCAGGTTTATTACTACGACCACCAGCACCAGCCCGACCGGCAGGGCGCATACCGCGGCTCCGTAATATCAGACTATGGCGGTATAGTGTCCAACTACGGCGACGGTTCCTCTTATAACACCCCGCGTGGGGGCGGTAACATGAGGCCGAGACAAGACTAGAAAGAAGGACGCAGAACACCGCGCAAAGACACTGCTGTGCCAGCGCAAAGATAGAGAAGCGTAGAACTGCGGCGTAATCCCTTCGTTTCTTGTTTTGTCTTGGACGTATTTCGCCTCCCCACCCTTGTACCATTTTTTTCCATAATTCAATCACATTGTGTTTTCCCTTTTATCTGTGGCGTTGTTTGCGTCTTTTCACGTTTCCATCATTCATCATCGCCGGAAAGACCGCGGTTTGAGCTCGCTTAACGTGTGAGCTCGCTTAATGTGTCAGATTTTGAAAACGGGGTAGCAAAATATACAATGCACCGTATAAGTTTTGATGGCATCCCTCCCACATTCGCGTACTTGTTCGTGTCTCTCAAGCGCTGTCGGACCGGCCGACAGCCCAAACGTCCCCGCCTGCCCAATCACAAGGTCCACAGCATTCAATCAACTTCCCCGCCACTACAGAGAGAAGTTTGGTCATCACCAAAGTAAGCTTCTTCTCAAAAAGGGATATGAGCACTTACGTCGTCGGCAGGATGCCGCCCGTCACGCTCGGCTGGGGGCAGACGACCTGGACCAATGGCATTCTGGGCTTCGAGCTTGGCGGCCAGGGCGCCGCCGGTTCCTGATTTGGATACCCCGCGGGAAGTGGAGGCCTGAGACAAACACAAAAGGCGGGATGTCAATACATACAATTACTCTTTGTTACGGGACTCTCCCGGGGTGTAGAGCGTCAAACGTTTGACAGGCACCACCCAACTCTCTGTATGCTACCCGCTACTCAAACCAAAACACCTTCTCCATCACTTGCCCCTCTCTACCAACCTGAGCTCTCGCTTCCGCAGCCGCCAGTCTCGCATCCCTGGCCGCAACATCGCCCGCTGGCCCTTTCGCCTTCACATTGCCATTACTGTTGGACCGTGAGGACGGTGCTGAGGAACCAAGGCTTTGACCAGAATGGTGGGACCGCTCGCCCCCGCTGCCGAGCCGTTCTCCGCCTTTGCGCGAGCCCCCGAAACAGGCGTTGCCCATCGCTTGGTTTTTTGTGAAGGAGGTGATTGTGAAGGCGTGTGTGTGAATACCCCAGTTGGGCAAGCTCGCGAAACTCTGTTGTGAACCGATTGGATGTGACACGCTTGTGCGCAGCCATGGCGGGGGCTTGGCACTTGGCAGCATGTACGGGCTTCCCAATTTTTACGTGTACTCGATTCGAGGGAGCGGTCTACTTGTACCCCTCCAGAGTGTCAAAGCATCGAGTACGCAAAATGCGGCGGGAGGGTGCAGTTGAACCAAGGGCACTTCTGTTATGGTCATACCAATCTATAGTACATAAACGGAGATGCACCAAAACGTTTCTTGATCTATGAGGTCTGACATCGTGATAAGCCATTCGATGAAGATTACGAGTTTTTCGAACTTTGTTTGAACTGGACGGTTTAAATCAAACTCGATTTCCGCAAGAGTTACGGGCCATGGAAGTGTTGCTAGCGATCTGACGAGTTTGATGTCCGCGTCAGTACGTTGAAAGGTCGAACTGGAACACATCCTGAAGAAGCTCACTTGTGCCAGGAAAAGGCCAAAGGGTCGTGGACAAGGCAAAGTGCCCGGGGTTGTGGACTGCCGAGCGCCTAAGGATGGAACAGAAGTGGGCCAAAGAACGTGAGAGGATGGGAAGTTCTAGCAAGGGCGAAGAGTGAATGATCGAATCCCGTCTGTTCTATTCAAATTTGGAACCGTAAACGTGCGACAGCCGTTTGTATGCGAGCTATTATGCAGAGGTTGTGTAGGGGTTTATAGCTTCAGAGAGCTTCAGATATCTCGGTCGACGTCAAAAAGACTTCTATCCGGAGTTAGGATCATTTTCAAAGATGAGGAAGAGGTCAGGCTTCGAATGCATATAGTACACGTATCATCTCCTAACATTAACGAAACATAATAATAAACCACAAAACAAGCATTGTATACATGAAACGAACAAACAGCCACATAAAACAGGGTATTTTCCTCGTGTTGAAGCGCCATCTCTCCCATTGAAAGCATAGATCAATTAATCAATGCACTTGTCGTAAAACGCTCCCCATCGCTCCTTGTCTGCCTCCTCCGTGAACAGATTCAGCGCGAGCGCTCGCCGGGGTACAGGCGCATGAATTCCATCCGCATATGAAAACCGGCGAAACCGGACCGGGTCGTCATCCAACTCTTCCTGCTCATCCGTCTCGTCCCGTCGTTCGATCATCGAGTTGGGTCGACCGATTGTTGTCGCGCGGCGACGCAGGACTGGGGCATGCGGCAAGACGCTCTCAACGGGTGGTTGCATGTCTACGGCCGAGTCAGCTGGTTCCATTTTCTTCTTCTGAGGCGACGTCTGCACGGACAGTCGTGAGCCCGTCAACGATAACGCGCGTCGAAGCCGGCCGGGAATGCTTTGCCGCCCATTCGACGTCATCAATGATTCCTTCAGCTTTGGTCCCAGCTCATCAATTCGATACCCCTTCAAATAAAAGTCTCCATATACGCGCGTTATGGGAATATACCGCCCCGTGGGGCTCGCGGCAATTTCCGGCGTTCTCCGCGCTGGTGCCTCGCGGGGCAGGAGCAGGTACCGCACACAACCCGCATGAACTTTGAGCATGAAATCAGCAAACCACGACAGGACGATGGGCGGGGCTTTGATTTTAAACGCGTCGCGCAGTGATGGATCCAACATGGTGTGAATTAGCCGGCGAGCGATGGGGAGAATGTAGGAATGGAGCGATTTCATGGGGAGGGTTTCGATGAGGAGATCAATGGCAGCTGAGGCGAGTTCTTTGGAGGATGGATGTGGACCTCTATACCGGGCCTCAAAGCGCTGTAGAAGGTTTGGATTGATCAATGAAATCGCCCAACCTAACTAGGAACCAATACCCGCGATGCTTACCAATGCAAATTCTTCCATCGCGTGGAAGGAGTTGGGAATATCCTTCACGCCCATCTGCATTCCGATTGACCTCCACACTTCAAAGTGTGCCTAAAAAACATATTGTTAAAGAACACTCGGAACTGAAAACTCGAGGGCATACAGGCTGGCATTACCTCCTTCTCCTTCTTTGCCAACTGCCGATATCCCCATCTCTCCACTAATCGACAAGGTTCCACAACCATAATCGCCAAGATATAGCAATACTCGTCGTTCGTCAGCTTGTACATGGAGGATATCCGGGACGCTCGCTCCAGCGCTCGCTGCGCCCGGGCGTTGGTCACGGGCCTTTCTGTCATTTCCTTCATCAGCAAATCCGTGTCTTCGAATGTTCGAGCCACCTCTTCTATGCTCGAGAAACTGTCGGACTGTGTTTCATTCTTCTGGCAAATGGCTTTGGCGATCGAAGGGATGGCGCACGCTCGCAATACTCCAAAATGGAACGCCTATCACCCGAACAACCAATGAGTCAACCAAAAGGCGACACACCAGAATGATACGTCAAATGTTACCACGTACCATCCGGGACAAGAACGGAAACTCATATTCCCACGTCTTCTCATATATCTGCGACGCCGCCTCGGGAGACGACTGCGGGTCGGGACCGTCCAGAATGCCCGTCAGCATGTCGAACCGCTTGCCCTGCACCCAGTACAGATATGTCGAGGCCGCCCAGCCAAATGGTAGCAAAGCCGGAATCATGTCTTTAGTGATAATAATACTAAAAATCACACGAGCGGAAAACAACCAAAAAAAAAACAAGGGTCCAAAAGAGGGGTCCTGCAATGTTATTCTAGTATTCTAAGCAAACGAGGGCCCCATGGGAACTTGGAAGCGAACACGCGCGTTCAAGACTCCGGTCCCACCACGCGACTTGCCCCTCTTGCTGCGCAGAACGCCCCAAATTGAAATCAATTGAACACCTTTGTGAGAGGTAACCCAAGCTGGTGACATGTGCGCATGGGCAACTCAACCCGACCATTGTCCTTGGGGATCGGCAAGTTATGACAAGACATGCAAACCCAGAGTCGCTGAGCAATGTCAGGGTCATTCCCATTTTTTCTCTGGCGTGGTCAGCAGGTCGACAAAGGGTGACAGCGTAGAGAATCGCTGTGCGCCATGAAGTATAGGGAGAATTAGGGAATCGGTAGAAATTGTGTTCTGCTCCTCAGACACATGCCTGGACGAGGCAATATGTTCATTACGTCACAGATCGCCGATAGCAGTGATCATGTACAAGTACTGAACCAGAAAGGATCCGTCCAGTACGTAGATGCATCTGAGTTTGCAAGCTCTCAAGGTGAACGGTGCGGTTGGAAAGTTGAGCGTTTCTATGCTATTTTTCTCTCTGTTTTGTTGATGGTATTGGGAACAACAATCATATCCTTTGGGGAGGGAAGTCACCGCAAAATGTGCTTTTGGCAGCGAGGATGTTGTTTCATTGCTTGGCCCAACAGATCTATTTCGCCCATCTCAGTCATGGGGTAGTGCAGCATCCCAACCATCAATACCGTTTTGTGGGCTTTGGCGTCGCGTCTTCATCTGCTGCACGCTGAGCACGACCACTTAGGAGGAGTGGCAGGCTGCTGTGGCAGCGGCTAAGGAGCACTACTTGCCCTCCCGCAGAACATACGGTTTGAATTTAAAACGCAGTCAACATCAAGTTCTACAGGCAAGACTCGCGCAGACACAACGTTGAAAGACAATGATGAGTGGACTTCCCACTAGCTCATGTTCCAAAGGAAGTTGTCAGAGAAAAAGGATCAGTGTGGAGCCACGACTGATCTGACTGGGGGGCTGGGTGTGTGCACGCCGTAGGCGACAGATCACCAATTCGGCTGGCAGGACTGCACGCCGTAAGCCACATCCTATCCGGCTACTTTCGCAAAGGTGCAGTTCATGGCCCCTTTGAGTGCTGCCGTATGTACGTTGGCCGGTGGTTTGTCTGCGCCTAGGCTCAACCGACGATCGGTCCGATTGGGGGTTTCTCTTTTCGTACGATACACAACCTGTCCGGCTGGGGGTTGGGGCGCCGTAGGCGACATCCTATCCAGCTGTAGCATCCTCTGACATGCCGTACTGTAAACCGCCTGCGTTCTCGGTGTTTTAATCCACCTCCTCCTTTCTGTTATTTCTCTGAGATAAACGAAGCGTTCACCAATTTGGCAAGTGCAAGCATTTTGTGTGATGGGAAACGCGAACGCATTCGCCAAGAGACAATGTATACGGAACAATTTGCAGAAACTTTGTCGGAGGGTCTCAAAGAGTATACCCATACACGGAGAGTCATATCTACTGGGGAAAAGACCATCGGATGACTCCATCGGAAGAAACCTCCCGTAAAGAAAGTCCAAACAAAATATATTCTCCTTGGCTCCTAACGCCTTGCTCGACTACTTTTCATCAACACCTAGCTTGGCTGCTCGTTCGTCACCGTCTTCCTTGCCCTCTGTAACGCCTGTTTTGGCTTCTCTCTCATCGATACCATCCTTTGTTGCCAAGTTCCCTTCAAATATGACGTATGTGAGTGATACGTCTAACTAACCTGCGTCTGTATTCATCAGAAGGTAGCAACTAGAGAAATGCTTATCAACGCAATATATTGCCAAACACTTTTGTGATATCCACACCTGTGGATCATCCAAAGCTGTAAATCTTCAGAATCGTCTCATGGCATACTTCACTACTCTAATACTGTGCACAGATGATCCAATGTATTTGAATATTAAGGATTTTGAAGAAACATGGTACATATGGCAGTTACTCGAATTCCAACTCCTAATCCAGAAGGCGATTAACCTATCTAGAGGTTAGTTCGTCATCCAAGCGCTCGGCAAGGACTGTCACGTGATGGTCAGTTATGGCCTAATCAACCAACTATCCACCCCCGCCTCCTTCCCAACCTCCAAGTCCTCGCATTCCCAAAAGCCCAATTCCAGTTTCCCACACACGAGATCTCCAACCCCCCACAATGTCCGACAAACGAAAAGAAACACCCACGTCCCCGACCTCTACCACGCTCACCAAAAAACCCAAACACGACGATCCCCCGCAACTCTCTGTCGTAGCCACCACCACATCAGCTCGCTCGGCGGGCGCGGTAATACGGCAAGTCAAACGCACCTCGGATCTCGCGGCGCCGATTATGCTGTTGACGGGGCACCAGGGCGAAGTGTACAGCTGTAAATTCAGCCCTGATGGACGGCGGTTGGCGAGTGGAGGGTTTGATCGGATGATTTGTGAGTGGATGGAAGGGCAAATGTGCCCCGCGAGGGGGAAAGCGATGGGGGAATGTAATTAATACTTGTTGGTTTTCTTTTTTTTTCTTTTCTTTCGTGGTGGCGGCGGTTTTTAGATTTGTGGAATGCGTTTGGAGAATGCACGAATTATATGGCGATGAAGGGGCACGCAGGACCCGTGTTGGAGGTGCAGTGGTCACAAGACGGCAAGTAGGTATCGAATCCAATGATCCATACTGCAGAAAGGGCACTCGCTACTAGAGAGAGAGGGAGGGAGAGCCTCCAACCGACGGTCCACCCACCGCATTTTCTTACTATTGGGTCTTTTTTTTGCAGAAACATTTATTCTGCCTCCACGGACAAAACGGCCGGGGTGTGGGACACGACGATTGGCGAACGGGTCAAAAAACTCAAAGGCCACACGTCCTTTCTCAACAGCATCGCCAGCACGCGGCGCAACAGCGAGCTCGTAGCGACGGGGAGCGACGACAGCACGGTCAAGCTGTGGGACCCGCGGAGCAAGCACGCGGTGCACACGTTGACGCACAAATTCCCCGTCACGGCGGTCGAGTTTTCGATGGACGGCGGGCTGGTGTTTGCGGGCGGACTGGACAACCAGATTAGAGCGTGGGATGTTCGCAAAGGCGAGGTGGCGTATACCCTCACGGGACATTTGGACACGATTACCGGATTGAGGTTGAGTCCCGACGGCGATCAGTTGTTGAGTAATGCGATGGACAACACGGGTGCGCATCGAATTCGACCCGCCCCCCTGACCACGCCCCAGCACACAAAAGCCACCCTCGCTTTCTCTCGTCATCAAATACTCATCCCCGTTCTTTTTTCCTCCCCCCGCAGTCCGCATCTGGGACATCAAACCCTTTGCCCCACCCGGCACCCGTCTCCAACACATTCTCGAAGGCGCGCCGCACGGGTTTGAAAAAAACCTCCTCCGCCCATGCTGGTCCGCGGACGCCGACTACGTGGCCACGGGCGCGGGCGACCGCTCGGTCGTGGTGTGGGACGTGGCGGCCCGCAAAATCGTGTATAAGCTCCCCGGCCATAAAGGCGTCGTGAATGAGGTTGCGTGGACCGATACGATACTCGCGTCGGCGAGTAATGATAGGACGTTGTTTGTGGGCGAGTTGAATATTGAGGTGGGTGGGGTGTGTGCTGTGGAGTCGTTCTCGTTCTCGTTTATTTTTTTTTTATTATTTGAGCTGACGGGTTGTTTCTTTTGTGTTTTGCGTTTGACACCCCATGGCAGGAGGTCAAGTGAAAATTCTGCGTCGAGAATGAAAAGCACTAGGCTCGCCAAATCCACCACTTGTTTTGCAACAAACCTCGTGTCCCATTCGGCCCTAAAACCAGCAAGTGTAGCAACGTGTTCCCTGGTGCCGACCTACCTACCTAGCCTCCCTACACGCAACAACATTCCCCCGCACACTTTGTTGGAGTCGCGTGGAGCGTTTTGAACACGTTTATATATATATACGTTAAAAAAAGGGACTTGTATTAATTACACGTTTACATACGTTTCTACGCAGACAAGAAAAAAAGTCATCATATGTACACAAATTTCTACATGCACGAAATAAAGTGGGTCGCGTTTTTGTTTTTTATTGTCCGCTCACACATTCCGAGTCCGATTCCGATCTTCCTGCCGGCGGGCCTCTCCATTCGTGCACAGATAAATCATGCTGCCAACAAAGCGGAACAGACTGAGTGCGGCGACGCTCCACAGGGTGAAGGTGAGGTACGTGTTTCCCTTGCCGACGTCGTCGGGGTCGCCGGCAAACACGCCCAGTTTTTCCGCGACGGCTTCGGTGGTGAGCACGGCGACGAGCCCGACGTTGCAGAGGATCCAGAGGAGGACGACGCGGGTGCGGAAGAGGCGGAAATAATCTTCCTGTTTGAGTTTATCCGAGCGGGTGTCTCCACCGTTGCCGGCGAGTTTAACGGGCGGGGGGAGGGCGCGCAGCATTTGGTCGTAGGACGCGTCGATATCGGACTGGTGGACGGGTAAATCGACCGTGGCGACTTTATTCCCGCTCTTGTCGTCTTTTTTCACTGTTACGGGGGCAACGTCTGCCGCCGCGTTATCGCCCTTGGTGCCCCACGACACATCATGCAGATTGCCAAACGCGTATACCATGAGGATGTTGATGAAGCCAGGGAGAAAGAGGAGGTACTGGATGAACGAATTGAACATGTGCCAGGGGTCGAGGTAGGCGATCGAGGCGATAAAGTAGGAGCCGTAGGTGGAGGCCGTGCTGAGGACGAGGTCGCGGAAGGCGGCTTTCTCAATGAGGGACGGCAGTTTGCTCGTGTCAGTGCGGGTGGTGCCATCAGGGTTGACGCCGCGGGTGGCCGAAATCGCGTCTTTGACTTGCAGTGCAATGGAGAATCCGGCCTAAAAAGCGCATGTTTCCATCAGTATTGCTCGAGATTTAATCATTAAAAATCATAGTCCCTCTCACGTACGCACGTCCTCCCCCCCACTCACCATGTACAACATCAGCGTCATGATGCACGCAAACAGGGTGAAACAGAACAAGTACAGCAAACGACTGCCCTGCGGTCGGTTTCCCAAACTCGCCACAAAAATCGTCGCAATGGAGAAAATGTACACTTGCTTGACAACAAGGACAATGACGGGGCCGGCGCCAAAAAAGGGGTCCGTGTCGGGGTCGGCGACCATTCCCGAGGACAGGAAATAAAAGATCAGGTAAAAGTTGGCGAGGGAGAACCAGTTGAAAATGACGTTGATGAAATTGTAAAAAAGCAGGATCAGAATTCCCGTGGAGCGCGCAAACGAGTGGCCGGATCGGAAGATTTGGTAGAAATGGGAGATGGCGTGGATGCCGGCAAAAAATGACCCGTTAAGCCAGCGACGTCTTTGAGCTACAAGACCGGTGAAGGACGTGTGAGTGGGATCTGCAACCAATACAAGAGCTGAAAGAAAAAGGTCGCGTTTTGAATACTCACAGATAAATTCGGCAATACTGTCGGGGACGTCCGTTTCGGCCTTGGCATCCTTGACGTATTTCAAGATCCAATTTTCGTCCCTCTTGGTGACCAACTCAAAGCAGAGGATACGGTCCTCGGCAAGATACATGTTGGCTTGGGAAAGCTTGACATCTCCATGACTACCATGCATCCTCTCGCCCAAAAAGTACTTTTCCAGCGGTCCCGTGCCGTCTGCGCCATTCTGCAGCGCAGCGTACCGGTAAGCGCTAAAGGCGCCAGGGAGTACCGCAATGAAACCAAAAACAGATTCCAGAGGCTTGTCCAGAATGTTTGACATCTTGTACTCAAAGTTTTGGGCAGCAACAAGGGGATTAAGAAGCTTCTGACCGTAGTTGCCCGTTTCCGCGGCAATCTCGCCACAAGCACCAGCAACCTGCCTGTCCGAGTCGAACGCTTTCCACAACCGGTACAAACTTCGGTCGGTGGGCTTGGTTCCGACGTCGAGAAGCACGCATACGTTGGGCCGTAGACAACGGCCGAATGCATTGAAGAACCAGCGATGACTGTTGATCTTCTTGGCATTCTTTTCCTTGAGACAAAAGATGACCTGTACAGGAACCAATCCTGTGCCTGATCCGCGCACGTTGAGATCCGGATCAACGCAGACCTGGGTGGTAAACTCAAACAGGTGGGCAGCGACTTCTTCCTCGTTGATACTGGTTTTGACAACACCTTCTTGGTAGCATCCCATGACACCCAGCACGTTGAGAGTGCGAGGATTGATCTTGGTGCGCCCGTCGGACACGACGCAGACGACGACCTTTTGCCAGCCATCGTGTCCCCACATGGAGCTACGCTTCTTCTGACACAGATGAGCAATGTTCTTCATGACAGCTTTCCATGTTTTGGTAAACAGGATCTCATCCTCATTGTACATTGTCATAACGACAAACAATTCGGTGTGTCGTCCCAGTTCAGCAGCCCTGAGGTTGTATCCGCGTTTGGCAAAGTCATTGGGGTCACCACAAGCGGCGGTATAGCGAAGATGAGTGAACTCGCGACCATTCATGTGCTTGCCCAACTCCACCACCTTGGCGGGGACTGCAATTTCGACGACAAAATTCCCTTGCGCAGTGAGCTGGACCGTCTTTTTTGTCTTGTGCCGGAAGATGGTGCCAGGGCCGCGATGACGAGAAAGCCCCTGAGGAGGTGGATACGCCTGGTTGTAATTGAAATTGTAACCATACGGGTTAGTATAGCCGTATTGGTGATGTCCTTGAGGTCCCGGTCCCGGTCCCGGCCCAGGTTGTTGCATTGGATTGTGCATGGGACCGGGCATGGGTTGTGGCATCCGCTGCTGCTGCATGGGCGGCTGCGGAGAGTGACCTCTGATGACGGATGATTGCGCATAGTAGGTCGAGATGTTGTCGTAGTACTGCTCATCTTGGGCTGCAACAGTGGACATGGACGCTGGGTCGACGTGGCCGTCGTAGCCGCCATGCACGTCAAGCAGGGTGGAACCCGATGTGTTGTGTCCGGGCGCCGGCGGATTCATGTACTGCTGTGTTGAAGCATCCTGCAGAGTGACAATGGGAAGATGTGCGAATGAGGACTCGTAATAAATCGATCAGTCATATGGGACGCTTTGGCGCAAAATATTGCGCAGCACTTGATCCGTTCCCCGAAGGGACTCTACTCTTTCGCCTGTGATAGTTTGAGACAGTCCAACAATGCTTTTACCGCCCATTCGTGGCTTCCCCCATCGACCGATCTATGTCTTTCAAGTTAAGTAACTTACCATGTCACCCGAGACCGCCGAAGAGGAACCGGCACCCAAATCGGATCCATACTGCTGAGGCACTGGATAGGCCGCCTGACTGTATCTCTGACGCTGCTTCCTCTGGCTGTTTGGGCTCATGCTCTGCTGCTGCTGCTGCTGTTGGCGCTGCATGTAAGAAGCTTGATAGGCCGAGGTGGCATCGTCGTACATTGAGGAAGTCCGCTTTGAGAATGTGGGAGCGGCGGCGGAGGAGGAAGGGGGGAAGTTCAGGTGAGGGTCTTGCGAGTAGTCGTGGGGGTAGGTTTCGAGCGAGGGCCTAGTGTTTGCGAGGGGAGTAGTTTCGGAAACGCCGTACGAGTGGGGGTAGTCGTCGTCGTGGTCGGGGGGCGGCGGCGGCAGGTGGTGGTGGGCAAGGTTTGTCGGCAGAGTGGTGGGAAGGTACGGGGCGCGGGCCGACGAAGACGACTCCATTTGTGACTTTTGAGAGAGAAGGAGAGGGAGCGTCTATGGGGGCCGTGGGAATAACGAGTCTAACGAACGTCAAGGGAATAAAGAGTAACGAAAGACAGCAATGGCCCTTCAGCCAAGCAATGCCAAGAGAAACGACGAGCAAAGCGTCAGAGAGTGCTAAGAGTGAGAGAGACGCGGACAGAGTATATGACTATATGTAGTACGCACTGATGATGATGATGAGGAGAGACGCGTCCGTCAAGTCAGTCAAATGGATGGATGGATGGATGGATGCGAAACGGACATGCATTAGACTGATGACTGTATCATATCGATATATATGGCGCTTGTTTGTGTTTCATTCATCGAATCCTCCCTCCTGTGGCTGCTTTGATGGGATGATCCCCTCGGGACTATAATGACATCAAGGAAAGGTTGTCATGTCGTGTATCGATACTATAAACGGTATAGACAGTCTTGGCGCTCGGGATAGATTAGATCCAGCATGCAGGAGGGAATGTGTGACTTACTCCTTCGCCATCTTACCCCCTTCTTGGGTCGATGTAATACATCGTAGCTCACGGTGATTCAGAGTAACACACATGCATTTGTCCAAGCCCTCTTGTCTCTGGTGGTCTCCGCCCGAGCGACCGTCAAGAACGAACCACCCCCCCCATCTTTACGCTTCCCCTCCCCACCCTTCCTGTCAACCACGTATGTTCGAGTACGCAAAGTCCGCTCTTTCAGGAGCTCTCGGACCAAAGGGGCCTGCGCTGCCATTCTCCATTGGGGAGCCCGTGCACTTTGGCCCTATATGGACCATCCACGACGGTCTTAAAAAGGTGCGTGTTTCTCCCCCAACACACACTGCCAAAGACAAAAAAGTACACAAGCTCATCGATGCTGCCATGCGCTCGACAGGACGATCGAACGCCCGTTAGCGTCTTTGTCTTTGATCTCGCTCGCTACCGCGATAAACTGCCCCTGGCTAGAAACGCGCTGAAGAAATGCAGAACTATCCGCCACCCCGACATGTTGAGAGTCTTGGAAGGCGTCGAGGTATTGCCAATTGACACAAACGCCGCCAGTTTCATGCACCTCTCTCGGTCACGCACGCTGACATGCGTCAAATGCGTAGACTGATACAAAGATTATCATCGGCACCGAGCCCGTCACACCACTCAGCACTCAAACTCCGCTCAAATCGCTCAACCCAAACTTGATCGCGTGGGGTCTATACAAGTTGGCGGTATGCACAACATTCCTCCGCCGCTTGTGTCTTGAAAAATGTTCATTGGCCTCACATCTTGGACTATGTCATAGATGGCGCTCAAGTTCCTCAACGCTGACTGCCAAATGATTCATGGCAACGTCCGTGTCGACTCCATATACACGACGAAAGCTGGCGAGTGGAAGCATGTATCTATGGACTCTTTCTGATACTGCAACGCGCCGGGAGATCATCGAATCCTAACATTCCGTTTTCTTCGATTCAGGTTGGGCGGGCTTGATCTGCTCGGAAATGTGGAAAAGGAGGACAACCCCGTTTTGCTGGCATATGGCGGTCACTTGCCGGATTCCAACCGATACCAACCGCCAGAAATCAGAAGATCAGGGTGGAACGTGTGCAGAACGTAATGTGCCTTACCTTGTGCGCACTTTCTCTTATGCCATCGCTCACTCCGTCACTGTGTGCAGCAATCAACCACATTCTGTGGATTCGTGGGGTGTTGGATGTCTGATACATGAGATCTTCAATGGCACCTTTTCTCGACCGGAAGATCTAGGTGCGCGCGACAACATACCACCGGTGGGCTAGTAGTTGCTTGATGGTGCTTGGATGAATGGCTTGCTAACTTTATGCGTCAAAGGAACTGTTCCCGGCATACAAATCGTTCTTCAGCCCCGACCCAAACAGTCGGATGACAATGGCGGACTTTGTAGACAAGGCACTGTGGAAGAAGGGCTACTTTGACAGAGACTTCATATCAGTCACCCTCTCTCTCGAACAGATTGCTATCAAAGATGCTTATGAGAAGGAACAGTTCATGAAGTATGCATTGGAACACTCTGATTTCCCATCCCTACGACAGTCTGCTGACCATCCCACTTTGTAGCAAGATTAACGCGTCCCTGGAATCTTTCCCATCAGAATTCTGTAAATACAAGATTCTGCCAGAGCTGATCAAAGCGTTGGAGTTTGGTGGTGCGGGGTCGAAGGCGCTGGCTCCAATCTTGAAACTAGGAGGAAAGCTCAACCAACAAGAATTCGACTCTCTTGTGGTTCCCATCGTCGTAAAGCTCTTTGCGTCGACCGACCGAGCGATCCGCGTCAGTCTTTGTGAAGGGTTACCTGGTCTCATTGACCATCTCAACGCCAAGATTGTCACGGAAAAAATCTTTCCAAATTTGGCGCTCGGTTTCCTGGATTCGAGCGCCGTGATTCGGGAACACACGCTCAAATCTATCCTCGTGATTGTCACCAAATTGAGCGAGAAGATTATCAACAATGAGCTGCTTCGGTACCTCGCCAAGCTGCAGCAAGACGAGGAGCCTGGAATCCGAACCAATACGACCATTTGCCTGGGCAAGATCAGCAAACATTTAAACGACGCGACTAAGAAGCGCGTTTTGGTTCCTGCGTTCTTGAGGAGTTTCAACGACTCGTTCCCGCCATCGCGGACAGCCGGTCTGGCGGCACTGGCAGGTAAAAAAATAAGACCAAGAAAATATGTCAATCATAGAGGCAAAACCGAACTTTGCAGCAGTCGTGGTGCTCACTCTCGCTCCCCCCCCCCCCCTCCCAGCTACAATCGACATCTACGAAGGCGCCGATTGCACGCAACGGATCATCCCGGCGCTGGCTCAGCTTCTCTTGGATCCGGAAAAGACGGTGCGAAAGCAGGCCTTTAGCAATATGGAACTCTTTGTCCGCAAAGTCGAGAAACTGGCCGACATCATGGTATGACAGAACCATATCCCCATTCCAACTTGCATTTTTACTTGGGGGATTCCAAATTAAACAAATCACATTCCTCGCTTATTTTTAGCCAGACACAGGCATCAAAGCCGTGCCGATGGAACCCGACCGCAGCGGACAACAACCGGGTGCTGGTGCCAACGGCGAAGGATGGGCCGGGTGGGCCCTCTCCGCCGTCTCCACAAAACTCACCAGCGGCCTAACTACGAGCGGCTCGTCTGGAAATTTGCAAGCCCATGCTGAAGGCGCCCCTTCCAACAGCAGCAGCAACGTGAAGAACCCCGCGATGGGAGCCGTGCCGCTGCTACCCTCAGCAGCCCCGATGAACCCAGCATACAACCCGAACCCGATCAACGCAACCCCGAAACTGTCCATGGTCTCTGCAGCCATGGCGCCAATGGTACCGGTGACGGCGTCGAATGGATGGGATGCGGGTGGCGATGGGTGGGGATGGGGTAAGCAAATGTGGGATCTGTCAACTGTCCCCATGTGCATACCTAACCGTTTGGTCCGTTGCAACCGCCCGCAGATACGGAACCGGACATGACACCAGCGCCCAAAACCAACCCCACACCCTTGTCGCTCCCCTCACGATCCTCGCACCCCTTTGGAATGACCTCAAATCCACCCTTCACCAACACCACCACCACCCACAACACCACCACCACCAACTGGGCCACCTTCCCACCCCCCGCCGCGCCCCACCACCCACCCCTCTCTTCCGCCACCCCCGTCCTCCAACCCAGGAAAGCGTGGGGCGACGACGACACCTGGGATGCCGACGGATGGGACGCGGAACCGCCGTTACCCAAACCCACCACCACGTCCCCGATCTCAACAACACCCGCCGCACCATCAGCAGAGGACAAGGAACGGAGACGAGTGGTATGTGTCAAAAAAAAAAAAGATAGTACAATCGAGCAATTAAATCTCTCCGTACTTGTGTGTGTGTGCGTGCGTAACACCACACCTCCTCCCCCCAACGTTCTGCTGATTTTCTGTTTTGTTTTTTTTTTTTTTTTTTTTTTTTTTTTTTGCCATTTTGTGTGTGCGTGTTAAGCGACTGCAGGAACAGCGGGACGCGCGGCAGAAGGGTAAACTCGGCGCGCGCAGGATCTGAAATCTGAACACGGGCGTTACGACGAGGAGAGAGGGGGGGATCGGGAAAATGCTAGTTTCTTCCTGTTGCATTTTTTTTTGTTTCTGTTTTGGGGGTCATTGGGTTTTTCCCATTCTTTTGGCTGGTCTGGCGCCATTTCTTGTATAATACATATTATTCTGCATAATATAAAAAATACAAAAAAAAGGGAGCGTGGGCGGGTGGGAAGTGCGTGTTTTGGAATGATAATAATGCCACAAGCCCTCTTCTAAGCCGTTTCCTCCCGCTGCACTGTCGCATCTTCCGGGGTCGTGTCCCCATCCTCCCCACCCGCTAGACCCGCACGGGCATCCGCACCCGCCGCAGCACCGGGCAGCTCACTCTCCAGCCCGGCGACAATCTCCAGCTCCTTTCCCGTCAAGCGATGCATCAGACTCTTCCTCTCGGCCTTGTTCAGCAGCAACGAGACACTGACATGGGCGCGCCACACGGGCAGCAGGATCGGCGTGCGGACCGAGCCCTCATATGCACACCCCACCAGGCCCTCGCCGGCGTCTCCCGTCTCGGCGGCGGGGTCAAACTTGACAATACACGAGCCGAGCGGGATGCGCGTGAATATGGATTGGAGGCGGCCGTTGAATTGCGTGAATTTGGGGTACTCGATCGAAAGCAGGGTGATGATGTCGGGGAGGGAGGCGTGGATGATGTTGTTTGGGGATACAAAGGCGCCAATGACGGATAGGCCTTCGTTGGAGAGGCGGAACGGTGAGCCGATGGGTTGTTTCGTGGTTGTAGTTGTCGGGGGTGTTGCTGGTGTTGGTGTTGGTGTTGTTTCCGGTGGTGATGTGGTAGTTGCCGTCACAGTCGTGGTATTACTATTCCTCGTAAACACTCTAATCCCGGTATTCACGATCCGGAGCCGGAACGAGTTGGCCGCGGTGATGACGTTGCGGACCGCGGTGGACACAAAATACACCGTTTTCCAGTTTTCGTTTTCGGAGCGCACGACGAAATTGTGCGTCGGGAAGGATGGAGAGAGGGCAAAAAAGGCGCGCATGGCGATGAGTTCTGGGTTGGTCGGGGAGAGGAAGACAAAGGGCGATTCGCCGCCTTGCCAGGCGATGGAGGTGACGGTGGGGGCGCGGGTTGCGGTGGGTGGGGGAGTTGAAGTGGTGAATTCGGATTCGGCGTGGAGGCGTTTAGCTTCTCGATCGCTGGGAAGTGAAGGGGGAGGAGGTTTTTAGTTACTGGGTTGGGTCGAATGGAAGGTGTTGCGGTGAAGGATACCTTTCATCCTCCGCAGGCCGCTTGCGCTCGTTACTAACGGGTGCACGCGGATGAGCGCCAACATCCTACATGTCCAACTCCAAAAGTATAAGCTTACCTCTCCACAGTATCCTCTTCCTCTCCATCCACGCCCAACGCGGCATCCATGTCCACATTGTCCATGTCGTCGTCGTTCGCGACTGTCCCGTCTTTGTTGATATGGGGCGGGAGCCCGTCGGAGCGGTCGAGGGCGCCGTATTGGGCGACTTTTTCGAGCACGGCGAC
Source organism: Powellomyces hirtus (assembly GCA_025526995.1). Taxonomy (NCBI): domain Eukaryota; kingdom Fungi; phylum Chytridiomycota; class Chytridiomycetes; order Spizellomycetales; family Powellomycetaceae; genus Powellomyces; species Powellomyces hirtus. The sequence goes on along the minus strand of JAHLKG010000031.1, from coordinate 210,564 downwards.
AAAAAAGCCTCCCGTGTTTTGCGCGTGCGGGTACACGCGGATGCTAAAATGAGATTAAAAAAAAGCGGGAAAGGGGGGGAGAGAGGGGGTGTTGGGAAAGATGCACAAAGTCGGAGGATTTGAGCGGAAAACAGGGGGTATAGTTCTCTTTTACCATCGATCCAAGTTCATCTCGGCTGCGTTTTCGGGCATAAACATGGACTGGACCATATACTTGCGGGCCTTCTCCGGCACGTCATCAAACGCGTCATAAAATGTCCCGTCCTTGTGTTGCACCTTCCACGAGGAGAGTCCCGGTTTGCGGATCAGCGCAGGGAGTTCATTGGAGATATCCACCAGGCGCAATGCGCCTCCGCTCAGCTTGATGGCGCCTGCCACCACGGCCTCGTTTTCCATGGGGTTGAACGAGCAGGTAGAGTAGACGATCCGGCCGCCGACTCTCAAAAGTGAGGCACCGCGGAGAAGAATGGGGAGTTGGATCCTGTGGAGAGCGTTACCGTTCCCTTGCGTCCATGTCTTCCAGATGTTTTTATTTTTGCGGAACGTTCCGTCTCCACTGCACGGCACGTCGGCCAAGATGCGGTCAAACCGAAGCGCACTGGACCGACTCGCGTCCTTTGCCGAGTAGTAGATGGAGGGGAACTGTTGGGCTTCGTGGTTCGTGACCATCAAACACGGGCTCTGCAGGCGTTTGGCCTGCTTGACGAGCATATAACAGCGGTTCTGGTCCGCATCGTTCGCAATCACCATCCCTTCGGGAATCGCATCGGATTCGTTCGCATGGAGGGCTTCGAGAAGTTGTGCGGTTTTGCTCCCGGGAGCAGCACACATGTCGAGCACATTATGGTGCGGTTTCACGTCGAGCAGCTCGACGGGGATCATGCTGACGACTTCCTGCCGGCTGATGTTGCCGACCTCGGTTTCGGCAACGAGAAAGCGGTGGAACCGAGCAAGCTGAGGCGATTTGCGCAGCGCCGAGCGCGAGAGGGTGGAAATCCACCCCAGATTGTCGGGGTACCAGGGAAGCGGTTTGGGAACCTCGATTTTTTCCCCATCAATTTCGAAATCGGACATGGTGGGAAAGTATTCTTTAATCATCAGGTCTCGCAGCTCGGCCGCATGACTGGAGAATGAAAGGGGGAGTGTTAATCACCCATTCCTGACATAACTCGGCTGCTTCTCGTATTCCCACCTCCGGCTTCCTGTTATTCTGAAACTGACGGGCAACAGTGTTTTCAAACACTCGACAAAAGTGTCAAACTCTTCCTCAGGCAGGATATTCTGCGTCTAGAAAAATGAAGGGAAACATTGGATTCAGAAACAGAAATTGACATATCATGAACCCTTTTGGGGGGGGGGGTTCTTTTTGCGAGGCTGGGCTTACCTTGTAGTAGGTAATGAATTTCTCATTCTTCATTTCGACGTCCTGGTACTTGACATCCTTGCCAACTTTCCGCTCGGCCTTTGCGGCCTTGTCGAAGGACTTTTTTTGGAACCTCGGTTTCTTGTTGTCTTTCCGTCCCATGTTGTTGTTGGTTGAGAATGGTTGGGTTTTTTTTTTTTTTTTTAGCAACCCAGTTTTTGAGAGAGTAGAGTTTGAAAGACCGATACCGAACTGCTGGGTCGATCGGATGACTCAGCAACGTCCACGTGACTAGCGCGAAACAGTCAGTGAGGGTCATGTGACCTGTACGCCGCCCCGTTGGCCTTTGTCCAGTCCGTCACTTCAGCCTGCGCTGCCCCACCAAAAGAAACAAACCGATCCCCACTCGCTCGTGTTTGCGTTTCTTTTCGTTCACTCGGCTTTTTCCCAGAAACAGCTCTAAGCAGCAGGAAAACTCACAGAAAAAGCAACCGTCAACATGCCCAAGAACAAGGGAAAAGGAGGAAAGAACAGGAAGAGGTGAGTCTCGCTGCTGCCTTCTTGGTGCATTCCCACTCTGAACCTTTGGACGTGGAATTCTGGATCTTGGTTTCCCGCCCACGACTTTTTCTAATTTGCTTTTAACAGAGGGAAGAACGAAAACGAATCAGAAAAGCGTGAGCTGGTGTTCAAAGAAGATGGACAGGAGTATGCGACAGTGACGAAAATGCTGGGCAACGGTTGGGTCGAATCACAATGCTGCGATGGCGAAAAGCGAATGGCGCATATTCGAGGTGCCTTCCGAAAGAAGGTTTGGTACGTAACCTAGCACAGTCGTAGAAAACAAAGAGAAACATGCCAAATGGCTCACTCTGGTTACTCGCTTTTGCAATCTCAGGATTACACAGGGAGATCTGATTCTGCTGGGTCTGCGAGATTATCAAGACTCGAAAGCCGACGTTATTCTGAAATACACCCCCGATGAAGCCCGTATGTTGAAATCCTACGGTGAATTGCCGGATCACATCAAAATCAACGACACGCAGATCATGGAGGACTCTGACGAGGGTATGTGCTTTGTTATCCGGAATGTGGTAGCATTCGCGAGTGTTTGACAGATACGGAATACTGATCCCTGCTTCTTGTTCACAATTTTGCAGAGGTCAATGTTGAATTCGACATTGATGAGATCTGAAGGATTTCAACCTTGGCGGTCCTTGGTCATCAACCTCAACGTTTTACGCGAATGTGCCATCCTGCACCTGTATCGCTCGCTCATACGAGGGCACTTTCCCCCCCTAGCAACTACATGCACGGCAGCGACTTACTCGCTGTCCCCCGGCACTGGATGTCCGTTCTAACGAACATCTCTCACCCCTTTCACAATCGCTACATAGATGGAAGCATGCGTGTTTTTTGTATCTTCTTTTTATTTTCTCAATTTGATTTTTACGTCTCATCGTTCATCGTATGGATTTGCCACCATGTAATGTACATGCATGTCGCACGACATTGCTGGTTACTTACTGGGCCATTGAAATATCTGGTGCTAGCCTATTGCTAGCCTAATGCAGGGGGCTCACAAAGAAATTCATATCCCATGGTTGTGGCTCACATATCGTCAACATATTCAAACTTGATTGAACGCTGCAGCAGTGCAGACAACTCTTTCGAAAGCAAGTCTAGGAGATCTTCCGTCGTCCGAAGGCAGATCCAGGACTTGGCGAGCGGTGAATAGTCAAAACGCTTGGGTCCGCTGAGACGTGCTGGGTTAGTTTGGACTCGATCCAGCTGCTTCCGGGGGAAAGCCAAAGCCAATGCACAAACCTGACGGGCGATGACAGCCATATCTGCTTATTTGGCGGCTGCTTGTTAATCACATATGTGCCGTGGTCGCCAAGAGACAAATTCAGCACACCGCTCTGCAACCATATGTTTAAGTATAGAATATCCTCGCGGGGCCTATGTTGCAGCAAACAAGCGCGAACGCACCGCATAGACTACATCGAATCCAGCCAGTTCCACCTCCTCGCCGATTCCCTCCATCGTATCGACCAAATAATCCATCAGTTCATCCGCGTGTTTGTGGTATTCGCTCTCCGTCAACGTTCTGCAAACATTACCATCCGCATCCAGTCAGAAAAACCCTAACAAAGGACACTATCACAAATACCATACCGTTCAGGCGTGAGTTCACCAGGCGGCTTCGGATCCGTCATAGTGTAATGCGGTATTGACTGGGGGTGCGCACTTTTGGCGGGAGTCGGAGTGTTGGAGATGCGGGCATTGGTGGACGGGCATGCATACCGGACTTGTAAAGTTTGACAGGGTAGGTGGCGACGAAGCGGAGATCGCAGAGCGGAGAGTGCGAATGCTCTTGGGGTGGTAAGGAATGTTTTGTACGGTAAGGCTGGCATTTGGGGCGTTCCGTTATGAGCACGAACTGTGAGAGGTGAGGAGGGATTGACGGAGCTCGGAGACGCGTGCGCTGATTTGCACCTTGCCTTGGAGAACTGACGGCATGAGGCTTGTTGCCCACCGGACTGTCAAATTGGACGTGCAGAAATAACTTTGCTCATTCCCTCTGAAGTGACGGGAACAAAACCTCTCCCTGATAGCTTAGATATACGAGTGTCAAGGATTCACGGTTATCTAGCAGCGTCCATATCGTCAATAATTGGGGATCTTGAGAATGGTGGGCATGTGATCTACACAAAGTTCCATGGCAGGCGGTATCCAGGTTTCATGGCACTGACTCCATCCTCAACAGTATTCTCAAATCAAGCACATTGAGAATGGTCAGTGCGTCATATATATCACTTCTGATTTTCGCGGTGAGGAAAGTAACATGACTTCCGTCCTTTCCAGCGCACGAAGATGGCATCTGGTCAGTCGCCTGGAGCAAGCGAGGGAACCGGATCGTGACGGGCTCAGTGGACGACACGATCAAAGTCTGGTTGGTGACGAGCTTTTCTGCCGACATTCCATAGGTATCTCGCCACCGTGTATGTTGTCTGACCGCGCTGGCAATTGTAGGTCTGGAGATTCTTTCGAGGAGACGAATTTGTTGGAGGGCCACCAGCTCGGCGTTCTGTCTGTAGACATATCACCGGACGGCACAAGTGTGTATATCGATGCAGTCCGCTGGGAGTTCTCACCCGTCTGATGAGCGAACTTTCCCTTTTGCCAGCTGCCATGTCCACGTCCCTGGACAGTCAGATAAGATTCTGGGATCTAATCCACCGTGCGAAAACAGATGATAAGACCATAGACGCGGGACCTGGTACCTTGACGAACATCACCGCAACCCCTACATTTCACGTCTTGCTCAAACAAGCGCCTATTCTTTGTTATTGCAGTGGAGGCGTGGACAGGAGCCTACTCTCCCGATGGTCGCCACGTTGCGACAGGCTCACATACCGGCAACATCAACATATGGTCTACCGAAGAGAGCAAAAAAGAACGCACCCTAGAAACCCGAGGAAAGTTCATCATGTCTGTGGCGTACAGCCCGAATGGACTGTACGTCGCTTGCGGAGCCGAGAATGGGGCGGTGCATATTTTTGATGTGCCGACTGGCCGGTTGTTGCACAGTCTGCAAGGTACGTCCATTTGGCGACGTAAACATGGTTGAGCTGAAACGCGACTGATGTGAAGCGATGAAGGACACTCGATGTGTGTGAGAACGATGACCTTCTCCCCAGATTCCGCGTTGCTTATAACGGGGTCAGACGATAAACGCATAAACCTGTATGACGTGTAAGTGACCATGGAGTGTCTGTGGTTCCAGTCTTGGTGGGCATTGCACTGATTCCTATCCACAATTAGGCACCACGGCAACTGTTTATCTAGTCTAGCTGGCCACCAATCTTGGGTGCTGTCACTCTCGTACAGTCCAGACACGACGCATTTTGCATCTGGGTAAAGAGATCGCGTAACTTCTGGCCTTTCATGCCGAGATTATACTGATCGTGTGCCGTGCATTTAGCTCGAGCGACAAGAGAGCAAAGATCTGGGATGTCAAAGCGCGGCAGTGTATACACACGTTTGATGACCACGATGACCAGGTAAGACATCTCGCGTTCGGCTACAAAATAGCAGTCCCTCGCATCACGCGGATAGCTGATTATGTCTGTGGTCCTTCTGCGTAGGTGTGGGGAGTGGCGTACAGCGACGACGGTACAAAACTGGCTACGGTGTCGGAAGACCGGAGCATGAACATATACCAAACTGGATAAGATATCTCTGCAACTATGGATTGTTTTTTATATAATTGATTGATGCGCTTCATGTTTTTAAGCTCTCAAGGTTTTTTTAGCGTCATTATGGTTCCACGAAACTAAGCGAAGCCAGTCGTTCCTGAAATACTCTTAATTTTTTTTGAGAAGTACTTGAACCGAGTTCACAGAACGTGTTGGTGAAAACGTTCTTTGGTCTAGGGGTTAGGGTCCACTTAAACTGCTCATGATGATTTCCAGCATCTTCCTCAAGCAGATGTGTATACATTTATGTCTTTCTCATATTCACAATACAAGAAGCAGCGCAAATTATGTACATTTGAACCAGCGGCGATGCCGCTGCAAGCCTCTCGACCGCGTTGGTGAAGGAGCGGGCGGGGGCTGAATCATGAAGGGTGTGACCTAGATAATGTGTATGATCAGCTTTCATTGTGTAGGAGCCACTAAGCTTATCATGCTCGACGCCTACGCAAGCCAAGCGCCATGCGGTTATTCAACAGAGGTGGCGTCCCAGCGTGAATTTGCGGCGGAAAAAGGCCCGTCCGCGGTGCGTTTAGCATTTCAGGGTTACGGTCAACACTTTGCTCTGTCTATCGAACTGGGCTCCTCCCTCACGCGTATCGATTGCTGCCGGTAGGGGAGCGTCGAGTTGATATCGATTCGGTACCGTCAGCAACAGCTTTTTCTCTTCGATATCCAGGGTGGCGTTATGCGTTGACTTCTACGGGTGGAACGCAGTGTTCATGTGAGGATGGAGGGCACGGACAGGTGCAGTAAAACAACTAATACGTACCACATCCGGCAGCTGGATCTGCACGATGATGTATTCCGGCGGTCCGGTTGATGGTTCACAGATGACTTCATACTTTGGTTGTGCCAGTCGCGGGGTTAGCTCTTCCACAATCATGGGTTTTTTAGTAGTTGCAGAGGTGGGAGTTTTCGTGACCGGTGTCTTTGGGACTTCAGCTATGATTGGCCGCTTGGATCGGCGGATGATGTGTCTAGACAGGCGGCCTTTTGCTTGTAGCTTCGGAAGGGTGAACTCTGTAAGGGGCCCGGTCGTGAGCACATTGAGTCCCATCAGACGATATCTGAGAGAGTGCACATACCTCGGCTGAGTTCGAGCTTATACTTTTCCTCCACCCACTCCAATGAGAGCTCAATCAAGAACAGCTTGAAATCAAAGTCCACAAGAGATTTGTTCAAGGGATCCGTGTGAACACATGCATCAAACACCAGGCACATTTTCCCCGCTGCGTGGTTAAAGAGCAATTAGCGTCGTTGTTTACGCTTCATTTAAACGAGATGCACAGCCTTACATTTGTCTCGATCTGGCTTAGGAGAACTCAGACTTAGTGGGACTTTGTACGCTGCGTTGTCTTCCGCATTGAGAGCCTTCCGAATCTCATCATTTGTGGCTAATGGAGGAGCCGGGACGTTTGGGCTGTGGCAGACATTGATGAAGACCTAGATGCCACACCAAAGATTCTAATCAACATCGAGGACTAGAAAGATGCTTGAGCATATACACTCTTCTTTCCACCCAAACTAACCTTCAACCCCACAGGCCAGTTTTCCACCTTTTTCCGATTTTGGGTCTTGACGACAAACCCTGGTTCAGGTATGATTTCGGTGCTCGGAATGGCGTCAGGGCTAAGAGGATCGTTCGGATTTCCGCCTTCCTTTGCTATTCGTTGCTGCAACTCCGTCACTAACTGACCCAGCTGCTGGTCATTCTCGGCGAGGAAGGCCGACATTTCTTCTTCACTTGGTTGTGCTGCTCCGTCAGGCTGGCCGAGCGCCGAGCCTTTGGCAGTCATACTCGCGAGAAGGGACTCGATCGTCATCCGGAAAGCGTTGAGGGGCTATAAAAGAAATATACTGTATGGTTATTTCAGAAGTCTCGTTCGTTTCGGTCCTGAAGAATTTCGAACAGAAGTGTGATCTACTGTATGCTTCGGTTTTGTCAAGGGTCGCGCCTCGCGCAGTGTTCGATTTTGTTGGAAATCCCTGCTTTGCCCACAGCCAAATGCTCAAACGAAGATCCTCCAATCAACCCTGGGACTAAGGCCATCTGCCCCGCAAGGACATTCCGTGGTGAACTGCTCTGGTCGGAAGAAGAACATGACGCCTTCAGCAGTGGGTGAAAACACCCGGTCGGCAAATGGAATGTCCAGACGTGAACAAGGGGCCCTTGCATCGCCGTCCCGCAGGGGGTCTTCTAAATCTTCGTTTTCCGCCGCCGGTCCGTCTATAAGCCCTTCGCATGGAACAGAGGGGCTCACCCGCGAGGCAGCGACCTCGCCCACAATGCCTGGTCGAAGCATGGACGGTGAGGATTATGCAACAATCCTGACACGAGCCCTGGAACGGGAAGGTTAATGTGGACCATGATAGACCCGGCAACCCTAGAGGCAGTGCGGCACATTGTCCGAACGCAGTTTGACTATGAGATCTTGCTTAAGCAACGTGAATTGAGCAACATACGGTCGCAAATCGCAAAAGGAGAGGACCTGTTGCACTACCTGCACTATCTGATCATCAATGGTAAGCACCGCACTAGGAAGCCAGTTCTGTGGAAAGTCGGGTACTCTAGCTGGTGCATAGAAAAGATGGTTGAGATTGTCGTCAGTCTCAGTCGACTAGCTATCGCAATAGAATACAATACATGACTGCACTGGTCCAAATAGGTTGAGATTGACCTCCCGTTCATTGGTTGAATAACTATTCGAGCTGAATGCTCTGAGCCCAGCACACCTTCTCACTAATGATTCGTTCTTATGCGTTGTGACCTTGCATAGGCACTTCGGCGGCGCCTTCACGCTCGACATCCCCAATTCATGCTCACCAAACCCGCTTCTCTACGAGGCCAAGCCGAACAACGTCATCTCAACACAAACTCCCCAACCCAACAGCCGATGTTCTATATTCTCGTCGAGATGATGGCGTATACGTCAGGTGATTAAAAGTCAGCCTCACCCGCTGCCCACAGAATGCTGAAACGTTTGCATTCGCAGACTTGCGTGTCCTGCGTGTCACCGATGGGAGTTTGCAAACATGCAAGGATTCCTGAACCATTGCCGTATAAAGCATCAAATGGAATTTCCATCCCATACGGAGGCGGCGCGATCATGTGGCACTCCTGTGGTAAGTCATTAATGGGTCAAGAGCTGGTCAATTCTGTGATTGTGTATCGACAATCTGATTTACAGGATGAAAGTGAGATACCTCCGAATCATGCTGCTCGAAGAATACCGATAAAGGTCGCCGCGTTTGAGAAACCGACCAACTTCGTCTGGGGCATCGCACCAACAGAGAGGTATGACAATCCGGCCGTGCTGGATCGATCATTTGCACCGTCTAACGTGCTCTTTAAACGGGATAGTCCTTCAGGAGAAGAAGAATCAGCGATACCTGCACCGCCGGTACCTGTACCAAAAGAACGGGTATTGTTTGAACAACATCATGGCTATGTTTCTAAATTCTTTGCATTAACAAGGTTGTTGCTAGCCAAAAATTAAGGTTTACGAAGAAGATGTAGACATGATGGACGTGGACCAGCCAATAGAACCACCTTCAACGCTGCATCTGGTTCCCCTCGAAGATGATACCGTGGATGTCACTGAACCGACGTCCCTCACCATGCCGGGAATGAGCGTTTCGAATATGAGCATGGATTCGCCCAACCCTACTCGAATCTCTGATCAAAAGCTTTCGTCCGAAACAGCACCTGGTGCCAAAGATGAATTGAACTTTGGCGCGGTACTCATGGAATTAAGCGTTCCCGTACCATCAGATTCATCAAACCATCGAGGTGTGGAAAGCGAGCAAAATGCCATATCAGATCTCAAAGGAGCCGAATATGATTACATCAAATCGGAAGGAATGGCAACGAAGGACGAGAACGAGATTGCCCAATTTGAGGCCGATCTCACCAGAGCGCAAAACAGCGCCTCTGGACCGGCTGATCCCAATGCTCCCGAAGTAGTCAGGTCTTTTTCCGCTGTGGGCACAGCCGACGAGGGCTCCCGCTTTTACGTCAAAAGACGAGTCCTCCTGGGGAATGTGTCCAAATATCTGTCCGTAGAAAAGCGCGATGCTGGACTCGAAAAGTATGCTTACAAATGGATGATCTACCTGCAAGGGCCGCCGACGTCGGAAGATATGACGTCTTTTGTCCGGAAAGTGCGCTTCTATCTGCATCCCGACTACCGCCCCTTCGATGTGGTCGAAGTGACAGAACCCCCGTTTCGGTTGACTCGATATGGGTGGGGCGAGTTTCCTGTCCGCCTGCAGCTTTATTTCGTCGATGAGCGCAACAAGCCCGTAGACATTATTCATATTGTCAAGTTGGACAAGTCGAAATGCGGCCGGCAATTGCCGGGATCGGAACGGTTCATTGATCTTGAACTTGATCGCAACACTGAGTTTGCGGAACCCCGGCTGTTCATTAAACCTCCAGAGCCGGAACTTGACAGTCATGCTGAACGCAAAAGCGACATGGAGACAGATGTTGCGCGGGCTGCCATGGCTGCAGCTGCTGCGAAGCGCGACGCACTCGACCGCTTATTACCTAAGATTGTCAAACAGCATCCCATCATTCAAGGTATGCTGTGTGATCTTTTCATACGCCATAAGTTGAATGCTGGGTTGGAAAACTGATCTCGACCACAGCATCGAACGCCAAGCCGGCTTCTGTTCCGTACACGGTGGCAACGTCGGAAGCATCGTATAGGTCTTGGCCCATGGGGAAAAAGAAAGCAACAGAGGTATGTCGAACGGCCTCAGTACAAAAGGCATAAGACATTTGATTGATATTTATGACATCCAGTTGCGCCGGGCCCGTCTTGTCCTCCAATGTCTTCGAGCACTTCCCGACATGAAACATGACGTCTCCTTGAAAGACGTGGTGAGCTGGTGCGTCAACAATGGATACACGCCCGCTGGTCAAGCCAAGTCGGGCAATGGAGAAGCCAATGCAGCCACAACGGGCGAGCCAACAAAAAGACGAGATGCGTACTGTCGCATCTGTGGTGCATTCAACGCCCATGATGGGGACAGCGAAGAGTGCGACAAACGCCCGCCGATGTGGAGAGGGCGGGTTTGGAGTCTGTCGCAAGCGAATGGGATTCTGGAAAAGGCAGGCATTGGGGGCATAGAGAATTTGGATGATGGTAAGATTCGAGATTTTTTTGCTTATTACGAGCCACATTGGAGATGGGCAGCGTTAGTAATTTGGAACTTTGTCATGCTTACAGTGAGCGACGCGGATGATATAAACGTGGACACTATGCGTGATTCGACTCTGGTCGGCCAACCCGGCAGTGCACCGTCTGCATACCCATGGTGCGCCCAGGAGCACTCGACAGTCACCGATCAACAGCTGGAGTGGGTCAATCGGGTCGTCAAGCAACTGCGTCTTCCATCGTCGCTGGAAGAGAACGCTGCTGGCAAACAAGTAACAACTGGCTTGATATTCGAGGTGTGTGATCTTACTGTTGGGAAATAAACCGCAGATCGAGTATCAACATTGACTGTACGTCCTTATTCTAGACGACCAAAGTATTCATCCGACATCTTTTGAGGAAGACAATCGATGTGTATCAGCAAGATCAGGCGGCAGACCAACCCGCAACACCGCCTACCACAGATACCGAAGATACGGCCGATCCAACTGCCGTGGCCGCCGAGGCTTCCCAGAAAGTCGCACGTCCGAGACTTTTGGTCCCATACCATTTATATCGGGGCATTGTGGAGTCGCAGGACGAGAACTCTGAATTCGACTTCCTGACTGGAGCGGGCCTCGCGTTGGGCAACTTGCCTGAGCCTTCTCAGGAACCATGACGTTGCTCTTTGCATTGGGTTTTTACATCATTCCTGTATATGTTTTTGGATTTTTAAATTATTATTATTCTTTTCGTTCAGAGGTCGTCCTCAAACGTCGTTCATTTATACTAAGACGTTGCCAAGTCGGGAGATGTGAAATGCATGTCATGTATTACTTGATCAAAATAGACAGAAAAAAATCATGTACACTACACGAAGTGCTAATTGATGTTGAGATATCGGGATGCCGGGGTGGAGAAGATACTGTGCTTGATGCGAACCGCAATCACATTTCCTCGTCTCGGAGAACATCATCAAGAGTGTCAACCTTCACAACTTTGACCTCCGCCGTTTCGTCATCGCTCCATCGGAAAGCATAGACTTTTCCTCGCCCATGTAAATTGGGGCTTTCTATCATGACAGCATAAGGCCACCTCCTTTTGATGCGATACGGAATGTCGCAGAGAGTGACATTCCGCAGCAGACATGCTTCCATGCTGACATGTGCTTCTGGCACCTGGTAAAGCCGTTTGAAATATCCCGAAGCACCCGACATGCTTCGGTCATACGATTCAAAAATAAGGGGGAACTCGGCTCTGTCTATCAGGCTATCGAAGCGCTTGTGATTGTCGAGAACAAACTTTGCAAGGTCTCTCGCTAGAATGTTTTCCATCTCTGCATCCTCATGGACCAGTTCATTGCACAGCCCGAAGAGCGCTGACACTGGGTCGACGAAACGGTTGCTAAGTAGATTCGACGGTTGCCGAAGGAGGACGTCGAAGCACATATTTGTATTGATGAACACAGCATGTGCCCGCATTAGCTCCCGGCGGCGATGAATGACGATCGAGTGAAAGGTTTTGTTAACACGAAGGAGATTGAGGAACGTGGACGTGTCCACGTTAATGATGATCTCGTCCCATAGATAATCAACGACGATGGATATGACTTCCGTTGGTAAGGTCATGAGTAGCGAGTCTGTGGGTTGCGATAGCGCACTGAGATGATGGGCCGAGATGAGATGTTTACCATCGGGGCAATCTGTTCACAGAAGGAAAGAAGTTCATAGCTACTGTTATAAAACAGGGGTTTTACCCGGGTAGCGCAGAAACTGTCTTCTTCCCACGTCTATGAAAGAGAGAGCAACGGAACTTTACCCCCGTAACAATAAGAGACTACTGTACAGTACCGTAGTTTACAACAGCTACGCGGCAGGCGCGTACGTTACAAACGTTCCATACTTTGCCAATTTTGGGGGACCCGAGAAATGGCCAAGGGATCATGACATGTATTATTTGATCTCCATAGAGAAAGAGATTTTTGTAAGCTACACGCAGCGCTATCTGATGTCGTTGAGGTTGTCGAGATGCCAGGATGGAGAAGATGTGGTCAATGCGAACCGCAATCACATGTCCTCGTCCTCGTTGTCGCGGATGAAGTGACCACTAAAGGTGTCAAATATCACAACTTTGAACTCCAGCGTTCCGTCGTTGCCCGTTCTGAAAGCGTGGATTGTGTACGTAGTTGTCCCCTCTATCTTCTCAGCTATCATCACAGCATAAGGAAACTCCCCAAGACTTTGATTTGGAATATCACAGAGTGTGACATTCTGGAGAAGTTTTGATGATCGCGTGGTGTAGGAAGACAATGGCACGTGTTCGAGTGCCAACATATGTCCCGCTGCACCCGACATGCCTTGGTCATTGGATTCAAACATGACCGGGTAGTCGGATGTGTCCCTCAGCATCACAGTATCGAAGCGCTTGCGATTGTCAAGAACAAGCCTTGCAATGCCTGCTCTACGATACTCCGTAATGGATGGACCAATTCCGCCGCCCAATCCAGGGCACATTCCACAGAGAAGTGCCCCAGGATCGACAAACGGGTTGCTGAGTGGGTTCGCAGTTTGAAAACGTGTACCGACATTGCACTGCACAGCATGTGTCCACATTAGGTGCCGACGGCGGCGCACGACAAAGTGAAAGATCTTGTTAACCCGAAGGAGTCTGAGGAAGGACATTGTGTCGACGTGAACAACGATGTCGTTCCATAGATAATCAACGACAGTGGAGATGATCTCTGATGGCAAGTTCATGGTAGTGAGAGTGTAACTGGAGATTGGATTGCGATGTTGAGATAAACTGCCGGAATAATCTGTGCGTGGGAAAGTTGTGCCTACGCGCTGCCACGCCACACTAGCGCCACAGCCGTGCATTCCATACAAGGGCAATTTTGTGACTGAAGCAGGATGGACCCCCAGCGAAACCATGACGAAGGCGACCAGGTCATTGGTACAAGTATTTGAGCAACTTGGAATTGGAACAGTATCGCTAGCTGAGTTCCCTAGTTATCTTTGTTAATTTACATAATGTACATTCGTGACACGAATCTCCATTCCCTCCATTCTACGCTGAGACTATGCTACGAAGACAGTCCATATCGAAGGTAGAAGCTACTTTTAGAATGAATGAGCGAGTGGGTGGAGCCTCACTTGGCCATGGACCAGCCGTGGCCGAGAGCTGCAGGGTACGCAGCCAGAGTGTCCAGTGGAGGAAGTGGCGGGTGTGCGGCCGCCGACGACAGTTCGAGTTCGGATTGGTTGAGGCGCACGCTACGGGCGCGAGCATGGCCCGTTCCCTTACCTCGTATGCGTGAGTCACCGTGGTTCATTTCAATCAGCGGAGGGGGTTCATAGTGGCTGCTGATGTTGGTGGCGTCGGAGTCAACCGATTGGCGGAGCTGTGAGGGCGTGCGAGTCGGATAGCGGGCAGAGTTTGAAGCGCCCCAAGACATCTGGGAGAATGCCAGGGTTGGCAGGGCTGGCGATGACGCGACGCCTTGGTTGAGGGAAGATGATGTGATTGAGGAGTAGGTGGAGGCGCTGCTTGGGCGGCGGGCGGGGGGACGCATCAGCGAGTCGTGACTGCGGAACTGCACAACGCGGCGTGCTGTGGGCTCGTCCATCGCGGGATCTCGCACAGTCGGTGCCGACGACGCAGAAGAATAACGTACAGGATCGGCGAACGGATCAGTCTTTGGAGGCCGGGGAGCGGAGATGTACGTGGATGCGCTCGAGTCGGGGCGCGTCCCGGTGGAAACTGAGTTCACACTCATGCTCTTGTAAGATGCATTCGAGTCGCTGGCCAGGTCGGAAAACAGCGAGCCAAGATTGTAGGGAGTCCCTAATACTATGGCCGGAACTTCTTCTTGATCTGCGAAGGGGTTGTCGAGCAGCTGCGGCGCTGCCGTCTGGCGCATCTCCGGATTCGGGGAGAGGTAGGTGATCACATTGGCTTCAGAAAGAGACCCATCACTTGACGCATGGCTGGTCAAACTCCCAAAGGAGCCGCGAACCATGCGAGACTCGGCACCCAAAGTGAATGTGGGTTTCCGCTCGAGGCGGTGTGGGATCATGCCTTTTAATGACTTTTTGCTGGCTTGAACCATGCGGGAGACTGGAATGACCGGGCGGTGCGGCACCCTATCCTTGAACGACTTTTTGCTGACCTGGCCCGTACGAGCAACAGGAAGTTCGCTGCGGCTTGCCGCGGCTCGTCGGCGAGCAACAATGGCCACAGCTCCAAACGCAACGAAAGCAATGGCGCCCACTGAGGCTGCTATTGCAAAGAAGGGTGGCCGTTCCGAATCGTCAGTGTCGGCCTGGGGAATGATGGCTGTCGTCCCGCCAGTGTTACTGCCCGTTGGAGTGGTTGTCGCCTCCCCTGTTCGTGGGTCGGTGGGCGTGTTTTCTATTCCAGTAATTTTTGGAGAAGATGGTGTGTTGGCAAGCAGTCGGAGTGGCTGGATCATTGCGGGCAATACGACGTTCGAGTTATCTTCGGTTCGGCTCATGTCCGGGAGGTATGTGGGACGGGCATGAACGAGGGGTGTGCCGGATATCGCACTCTTTAGAACACACTCAGGCACTGGACATGACTGACACGTCGGCCGAGATGTAAAGGCGCAAATCTGTGGTCAAACGAAAGACTTTGTGAGCACCTCGCTTTTGTTGAACAGAGCACGAAAGACAACAACACACACCTCTGCCTCTGCACATCGCACAGCGCAATCCGCAATCATTGGACATGATATACAGAGCGCCTGCACTTGCGTTGGTATCCACGACAAAGAGCATATTCCCAGCAGCAAGAAGAATGGAAACGATAGAGACCGTCGTCGCGTGATAGTTGGGACAGGCATGCTTGCCTGCGGATCGAGAGTGGCCAAGTAGGTGTGTCCAGCACGACCGTCAAGGATAGAAAGGAATACAAGCAAAGTAACCGCCGGATTATACTTTGAAAAACAGAGTGTATATACTGAGTGGGTTGAATTTTTCGAGGAAGGATTGAAGAGAAAACCAGCAAGAGGTAAATGTCAAAAGAAAGCAAGAAAGGGTCGCGAGAGATGCGAAGAAAGATTTTGCCTCTGCCGTCGGGTTGTTCCAATCGTAGGCGACCAAGGGTGCCGCCCAAGAACGGTCAGTTTTTACAACGCGGGGTCCTTGGGCACACACGGCACGGGCCGCAAATAATTATTTCTTTTTAGTGGACGGAGTTTGTGGCCCGAAACGCGTCTCATGTCGCTTACTCAAGCACGGCTGCACACTGTATTAATTTCAGCACGCGCAAGTGTGAGACAAGCTTCAATCGTCCAGTGCCTCCCTGGTCTTTCTTTCCTCTCATCTTTTTTTTTTATTGTTTTGAAATAATTCCAGTTCCCGGGCTTTCCGTTGTGTTAATTGTGGTTCATTGGACCATTTTGTTTTTGCAAATACATCGTTCACTCGCTATTTGTAGTCGGGACTGACGAAAGATGAGAAGCAAACCTTACCATGGGAGGCATGAAACGCCTTACATAACGTAGTATGATGAAAAAGAATACAACTTGCATCCTGAAATGGAAGTTTCATTCGGCAGCAAGAAGGGGCCCGTCTGACGAATGCAGAGCCGTTGTGACGCAGCGCCTGAGGCGTCTTTCTTTTGGTTTCAGCAACGAAATGAAAGAAACGGGATGACAGCATACCAAATATAGGATAAACTAACATGCACTCCACATCGTTAAACTTTGCACATCTCTGGCCATCGTCAAAAAGAGAAGGACCAGAAAATTGCCATAAGCAAAGTAGCCCTGCATGATGGGCGAGCAGCTACCAGACATGGACATTGAAGTCCTCCCGTGGCAGCCAGAGGATCAGTTTCAATCTTTTGACCATTTTCTGAGTTCCATTGCTACAGAATTGGATCTCCAGCTTCCTCGAGCTCCCCGCAGCGAACCAGTTCCCAATGGTGCGACCCTGGAGGCATCTGCTTTATGAAATGTTCTGCTTCTCATGAGCCTTTTTGTTCTTGGGGTGATGCTTATAGTCATACATCCTTTGGCTGTAAACACGTTTGCGATCAAGGCGGAGTTCACCGCCCTTCGAGACCAGATCATAGCTCAGAACGGTGGCCAACCAATATTCAATTCGTCAGGAGAATCGTTAGAACAGAGAGTGGGAATCTCGATTGCTCAGTACCGCCGTCTCCTTCAGCAGCAAGCCTACGCGTTTGATGCTGCTTTCCCTTTGCGCTCGGCTCTGGACCACTGCTTGTCGGATGTGCTAACGGATCCTGCTGCCTTCGGCAAACTGACGACGGAAAGAGTAATCCGGAAACTTCAAACCCTCACCGAACAGCTCCAGCTGCAGTTCTATTCCTCTCCACATGTCGAGGATGATTCGACAATGATTGTGACCATCTGTGGAATGATTTTTGTTGTTGATGTACGAGATCGGATCATGCTGATGCTCGTGTCGAAATCGGTGTGCTTGCGCTCACACCATATCCACCTCTGGCTGCGTAGATTGAAGTCAACTTTGAAGGGACCATCACCAAAGCGCGCCTGTCTTATGCGTCTGATACCCATTCGCAAGATCAACAGCATGAGTTGGTAGGCCCAATGCAACTCCTGTCCTCCATCGTACAAGTATACTGAGCTTTTCACTGCTCAACCCTGCATATATATTTGGTTTGGAGAGGCTGACAAATTGCTGGCGGAAACCTTAAGGTAAAGACGCAAAGATCGCACGCAATGACTTTCTTTCTCTCTGATTCGTATGACGTATTTAAGAAAGGGTGACTTTTTGACTTTCAAGACTTCACTGTCAAATCTTGCGTTTCTTGACGGCCATGCGGGATTCCATCAGCTAAAATGTATAGAGAATGACCTCATTTCCATATACGGCATCGAGCTGTAAGCAACGCACATCTGCGGTCCTGTGACGACATGGTAGCTGATCAGTTGGCTTCCCAGAACAAACAGCGCGAATAATCCGGAATCTGTGCTAATGGAAGGCCATGGGATACCCTTGATGCACTGTGAACAATTTGGGCCATCTCTGGTGTTTTGGGGCACTCCGGGAGAACGCTGTGATATTGACTGGTCTAAAGGTTGGCATCAGACGGGAATGCTCCATCCACGTGTCTTTGCGCTGACGCATACTTCATGTAGGAACGGATGCGACCCACATGTCGGATGCTTTCGCGCCCGGCACAATGTACAAGGCATATATACAACTCGAGCTGTACCAGCCGATACCCGTTCTGGGCGCTCATCGCAACCAGTTCCTGGTTCCAGGGAACCCACCCGAGAATCCAATAAACATGGATGGGTAAGCGGACCAATCTCAAGTCGGATCACACTATCAAATCGAGAATGCGAATTTCGATGAGACTGACAGTGGGCATTTATAGAAACGAGTCGATTGTGCAGGGCACCTCTTGGCGTGACATCAGTCCGCTATCGTTCTATCTCCCAATGCCGCCGGGGTCGCAATTGACAAATATCACATTCTTCATGGATTTGACGCCTCCCATCGTGGCATGCACATCGCTAGCGAGGCGAGTAGGAGCATTGGTTGGCCTTTGCCCGGATGGGGAAGTACCGTCAGTACCAGTGGACTTGTCCAACACCAATCGATATGCCACTTTCGTCGAATTGCTGGTGAGCGTTTAGTAGATGAATATCGGCTAAAAGCCGCCACTGAAATTTGCACTCCTCCGTCGCAAGCTTCGACCGGATGTGGATCTCGCGTTACTTTTTGCCGACGGTTCCGCATTCGCGGCAGAAGGACCGGCGTTATCTTCCGAGCTCTCTTCCACGCCCATACGTCAAACATACAGCTTTGCGGCAGATCCTGCAGTGCCGGGCGTACTCATCACCAAAATTCCATTCACGCATCCGAATCAACTGCATCCCATCTTGACGGACCTCCGACGACAGCTCACTTTCAACCATCTTTTCCGTTCATGTTTTAATTCGCAAACTGCCGAGATGCACACGTGCATGACCGGGTCCGGCCAAACAGCACAATTTACGCTGCAGGAATGGACACCACTAGAGCGCCTCGTCTTTGGAATGACGTACATACCATCACCCTCTGCACCGCCTGTACGACGCCGAATTATAGTAGAAGTCGGGCCTGATTGCCAGTTGCAGATTGTGACTGTCGACGTCGATGAAGCGGGGGCTGCCGTGGAAGAGTCTAGTCGAACGGCGGGACTTGGAGTTATGCGCCTAGTCAACACTTCGCTGGATTTGGTGTTGGTCTTCGAGATGTTGATGGCGGACTCCGTGGGCGATACTGGTCATACGGAGATGAACGGCGTTCTGATAAATGGCGTAGAAGAAGTGTTTTGAATTATGGTTTTGTCTGTATTAACGTTCAAGAGAGCATTGCGTTCGCGCGTAACCAGGCCTTTTGACGATCAGACATTGAATCGTCTGTGATGGAGTTTCACCACTCTTGTACTATGTGGAATTGATTCTTGAGCGACTAACAAAGCTCGCCTTCAAATACAGAAGGAAACAAATCCAGTGAATAGCTAAGAAGAACACGAATTCTTTAGCGGATGGAGTCTTTTATTTGTGGAATGGGGGTTTATGAATGCAACACAAACACATAAAAACCATGTTCGATCGTCAGAAGCAAGAAGCGAATGAGAGCCGCCAAACGCATTTTGATATGTAGTACTGAAGATGCTTAACCGCCCTTTGATGGCCGGGCGCGGCGTGTCAAGTAACCTCGAATAGCAGCCTGTATGACAGTAGCAGCATCAACCCTCATCTGCTTCTCAAAGAACTCGGTGCTGACAGCTCGCGACAAATGGATCTGGAAGTCTCCCGGATCCGGATCCGGCAGTTTGCTCTGGGAGCCTGATCGCGATGCTTGCGAGGGAGGGCCGCTGAGATTCAAGCTGTGCGTGGATGGGGAGCGGCTCCGTACGGGCGTGTGGGACCGGGAGGTGGGTTGGGATGCGTGTACGGGGAAGATTTCTTCTGGTACGTCGTCTTCCAATGGTGAGGTTTCTGGAACTGGGGTCCGTGATCCGGACGCGGACGTTTTGGATACAGTGGGCGATGCAGGCACATTCTTATGAGAGTACGCTTCAGGAGCTGTTATCGGGAGTTCAGACCCTGGAGTTGGCTGCGGTTGCGCGTCGTGCCGGTTATGAGAGCTTGAGGATGACGCCATTCGACTGGGTGCTTGCGCCCCAGTGATATCTTTCGAGCTTGCCACTGATGCATTCCTACCGAAGAGCCGTGACGTTTAGTTGCACGTAAGAAGAATTGCAAGTATGGTTTGAATGGCACTCACAAAGACGTTCCTGACGGCGACCTACTAAACAACTGCGGATGTTTCGCCTTGGGTGTTGTTTTCTCGTCCTCATCAGCTAACTCGGCTTCTTTGGCCGCTTTTGAAGAAGTATCCAGCCTTTCCTGTAGCTGCTCAACGCGTTGGCGAAGTTCCTCATTCTTGCTCTTCTCTTCGTCCAAAACCCGTTCAGTCCTCTTGATCCGTGACATGAGTGCCGATGCCTCGTTGACTTCGTGTGCGCGAATTTGGCTGGTCTCTATAGGTAGAACGGTATCCGCATCAGTCATCAATGCTGCTGATTTGCGAACGCGGTCACGTTCTACTACTTTGCATACCTTCAAGTTGCCGTTGATATTCTTCCACTTGACCTTCATATTCGGCGATAGAGACTTTATGCGTATTGACTTGAGCTCTCCAATGCTCTTCTTTTGCTTTACTTTCCTCGGCGATCGCGCGGGCTCGCGTCAACTCGTCCTGCAAAATGCGCTCCTCTTCTTTGGATCGTTGTCGAGCTGCCTTGGCATCAGTTTCCGCGTCCCTCTGCTCAGAACGAAGTGTATCGACTCTTTTCTCCAATTCGTCGTTTGTCGACTTGAGCGCGTTGCATTCCCGGTATTTATCCGACCGCCACTTATGTTCCGATTCTTCAAGAACCTGTTGCGCCAACCGACATTTGCTCTCTGCTTCCCCAAGCTGGATCCGCAAGGCTTCTTTCTCGGTTTGGAGGTTTTCGGACAATTCTGTGGGGTGGAGAGTGCTGACAGTCAAGATATATAGTATGAACGAGCTGGGAATGATGTTTGTGGGAAGCGGGGGGATGTGGAAAATATTTCTTACCCCGCCATTCGTCGCGTTCGCGGTGCGCGATTTCCACGGTGTGTCGCAAGTCGTCTAGCTCGGTGGCGGTTTCGAGTTTGAGGGGGACCTCGGCTTCGGCGTTGGCTATTGCGCGGCGGAGTCGGAGGGTCTACAATGGTTTAGCATGAGCATCGCTTGCTAGTGCATTGCTTTTGATGGGTGGCTCTACCTCCTGGAAAAGAGCAACGCATTCTTGTTCCTTCATGTAGAGCTTGTTGAATCGCATGCTGCATGCGAGGTTACCACCCGATGTTTTGCATGAGCACATAGGGTGATGCACGAACCTTTGCTTGACCTCTCCCAGCTCCTTGTCAAGCTCTTTGTTTCGCTTGGTGAGGTTCTTTACTGCGATTCGAAGGTTTCGAATTGTCTGATAGAGGGGACAAAACAAGATTCAGGAAATCGTTCCCCATAGAAAGTCAAGAATTGAACGCCCTACCTTATCCTCCGGGATCGTCGCACTGCTATCTACAAACGACGTTGACGCTGTGCGAGTTATGATCTGTAAGTTGCCAAATAAGCTATCCCATGTTTGACAGTCCCCTCATTCTCCACCCACATCACATACATTGATCGACAACAGCTCCTCATACCGCGCATCCATTTTCCTCAACTCCTCCTCCAACGCACAAATTTTTGTTTTAAGCACTTTGCGCTCATAGATCAATTCGTTAATTTTGGTTTTGCTCGTGTGCAGTTCGTGTTGCAGGAGTTCGGGGTCCCGGTGGTAAAACGTGTTTTTGGAGCTTCGCCGCGAGGTGGGGAGAGTAAAGGGTGCGACACGGTAAGTTTCGATCACGTCGGGGGTTAGGGTGGCATGGTTGACTGGAGGGTGATGGGAAAGTAAGCAAATGACGAAAGGATTTGGTGATTGACGGGGGGTGTTACCGGTTTTCTTCTTGGGCGATGCGGAGGATGAGCGGAAGTTGGCTGAGACGGACGAAAAATGCATCAAGACCCAGTAGCATGTTGCAGACAAAATGTGTAAAATGTGAGCTCACCGCGAGTTGAAGAGCTCATCCTTGCTCGATGGAACTGGAGCGATCTTCGAACTGCTTCATGGGCTTCTTGAGAGTGCTTCCTTTTCTCGTCGGCTGCGCCACGTCACTCTGCTTACACACGCGCTTTGACAGTGCTTTCCAGCGCCACTGCCATTTGACTGCTTTGGGCGCCTTTAGCAACCAATCAGAGGATGTTCGATTGTCCGATACGAATTGATAAACAGTATATATAGCGCTGCCAATACTGCATTCTAAGATTCTGTAATCAGGAAACGTCGCAGAAAAATTTGTAAACACTATATAATCACTACATGAATCAATGTACAATTTTCAAATCCTCGATCCTATTCTAGATCCCAATGTTTACAGAGTTGCATGAGTATCTATCTAGTGGGTTGTACCTGCCTTCATACGTTCAACTTACCTTGGCGTACTTGTCTTTGTATTTATCAAACAGTTCCGTCAGTGCAACAATATACACCCGCTGCAGGTCCTCAATCTGTGCGTCAGTTGGGCTTTGTATTTTTGTGACCGAGATGGGCTTTCCTACGACGGTCACGAGTTCTATCTGGTTTGGTATGGGTGTGAACCACCGGCCGTAACACACAGGTCTGGAGGACGGAGCGTACTTGAGTACTTGCTGATGGAAGGATGCAGAATGTCGGGCTTTTTTTTTTTGACTTTACATTGTGAACCCCGTCAGCCGTAGAAGCAATTTCTGCAATTTGCAAAGAACTGGATGTTGCAGTTGTGACCAGAGCGATGTTTCGCCAAAACTGTACACCGGTATCAGCGCGGATCTTCATTGGATCGCGTCAATCTCGTTCCTGTAGCGTGAAGAGATGCAGCAAACGGTTTATACGCACCCTGTTTCCAACGCCAACCTAAAGAACCCTCGCCGTCGTTTCAAAATCACTCTGTGGACCCCATCAAACGATTCTAGGGATTCGGCCGCACCACCGACTACGATGCCGACGGCTTTGTTGGTGCCTTGGGACAGCCAGTACTTTATCGAGCTCTTGTTGACGCTGATCAGACCGTGGATCAGAGCAATCTCACGGAGGATGGGAAGGCGGAAGAGTAAATCCAGCACGGCTACCCGCCGCTCGATGTTGGGAAATAGTTCAGGAAACCCGCTGACTGTACAACGTGTAAGCGAAAGCGGTCGTTTGGGACATGAAGGGTTTGCGGTGCGCATCTTACCGTCTGTTATTACGTTGACGAAATGCGAGTAGCCTGAAAAGTGGATTAGTCAGCGCTGTCTTGGATGTCACACACTGAATTCGCTCTTACAGAGTATGCCTAAACAGATGAATGGTTCAGCAGCGTCAATCAATCGAAAACAGCGCATAAAACCCACCATGAGGATGGAGTCCCATCAGGAACGGGCCGGCTTTCGGATCCACTTCTGCGTCCTTATGCAGCTGCGCACATGCGTAATCACTGCAGGTATCGCCAGTAATGAGAAGAGGGGAAAGCTGAACTGGACGAGCTGTAAACTCGCAAGTATTTACCGCATATGGTTAGGCATGAACAGCCTATTCTTCCAAGCCACGCTTGGCCGATTCCCGCCTCCTTTCCATGGATCATCATCGAAGAAGCTGTACCAGAGTACGTAGACGATTAAGGCTGGCCTGTTCAAACATACTGTGAGTCAACGTAGCGCTTGACTCCTCTCACAGTTAGCCGGCTGAAGAACGACAGTACACTGCCATACCGCAATAAAGGAAACTCCACGAGAAGCGCTACCACGACAGCGGGTACCACAGTAAGGACACACAAGGGTATGACCACAGCGGTGAGCTGGACCATCGACACAAAAAGGGTGGTAGTACTATAAGACATTCTTATTGCGAAAATCCGTTTCCGCATTCTGCATTCTAGACCTCCACCTCCCGTCATAATCGGGCGGGAACGTGACGGGACGCGATCGGCAGTCACGTCACGACGCGTAGTCAGCAACGCGTAACTAGAGATTTACATTAACAACGACTGGGGGGAAACTAGTCTTACGTTCGGGGGAAACTAGTCTTACGTTCAATGAGCGACTAACCAGCTAGTCTTTAAAATCTAAGTATCTATGACTAATGCGCTTTCCATATTTCGTAATTTAATGATGAACGAAGACGGCGATGGCCGCGAAGCCCTCTATCTCCACTCCTTTTCTGTATATGCGCAATGGGCACCATACTGGGCCGTCCATGAGCTGGTAGGTGGTGGTGTAATCAATAGACGGTTGTAAACACGAGCCAGGGTTATGGAGGCACCTACCACATTGGAATGGGAACTGAGATGGAAATCGCAAAGTCAGTTGATGTGACGCTTCGATCCGCGGGCTCGGGTGCTCTTACCTTGCACTTTTTCAGTTTCTCGATGAGACCCTCGCATTGCTCTACTGTCAAAGCATCTCCAAACATAATCGCGGACCTGCTCATCCAACCATCATCAAGAGGCCATTCTAATTGCGGATCACCATGGTAAGCACGCGCGTACCTGCAAGCCTTTGAATGCAGAATCTCCAAAATGCCCTTTGGACATTGTCCATCGACGCCAGCGCCAATGTTTCCTTCCTCCAGCCAAAATACATATTGCCGGATCACGTCCTTGATGACTCCTGGGTCGACTACGCATCTATCCGCGATTAGTTTTGGAAGTTCCACAACATCGACGCGCACTGACAAGTCGGGCTTCATTAGGGCTTGTTCCCCTGATTCGGTCTCGGCCGCAATTTCCAGGCATTTGAATGAAATGCCCCAACGGGAAAAGCGAGCAGAATGGCGAGTGGCTGCGTGAGCCTCTCGAGCACTCATTAGGATCCGACACGAGGGGTCGAGACGTACAGTATCAACTTTGGGTTCAGTGGAACTTGTGGATTCTCCTTCGTCTCCCGGGCGGTATAGTTCCTCCAGGAGCACCTCTAACCCCACGCGCTCATCAGCGGCGTGCTGATCAACCATGATCAATACCTCCGAATCGTGCGCGTTGGTCGAGTCCATCTTGCACAGAATGAACTTGCGGTCCACCTGGGATATGACTCGTAAAGTATCCAGCATACCTTTGCTAATGCTCTCCATAACTTCACCAGCCGGCAACCCATTGAAAACTTTGCTGGCTTTGTCAGCGAACGAGTTGACACGGTTTTCTCCCATCCGAGTACCAAGTTGTGGCAGCGATCGTTCAGATCTCTTGAAGACGGGATTTTTCCATTTCTAACAGTAAGGAAAGTTAAAATCTGAACTCCAAATGCGGGCCTGTTTCGCGGAATACCCTTAGCGAATCATCAAACTTGAGTTTTCCAAATACTCCCGAAGAGGCTGCTTCTATAGTCTTGCCTCGCAGCTTCTGATTGTCTACCAACTTCTTTTGCTGCCGTGAATCGCTGGATAACTGTGTTTCACCGGGAAGAACATAATATCTGTGGACTTCCGGGTTGAGGGCTTTCACATCCGTGATATCATGCTGCACTGCGTGTGTGCAAACTCACGAATTTCCTGTCCGCTTGGAGACATATACTGAACGTTTTGTGTTCGGGTCCTTCCACAGAGCGTATTCTTCTCCTGCCCGTGTCACGGTGGTTTCGGACAAGGCTGGCGCCATCGCTATTGTCTCACTGGGCTCCGCTCCGGATGGGAGGTGTTCTCTGACTTGACTTGGTGATGGCAATGGTTGTGCCAGTGGTCCGGTGGAAGGTAGCTCATTTGCAACGGTGGGCATGAGAGGTGTATTACATTCTGCGCTCTCATCTGACTCCCCACCAGACGCTTCCCCAAGTAGCGAGTCGATATCCATTGAGTCATTTTCAAAACCATGTTGTACCAAGAACCTCGTCGTGACGTCCTCAAAGAACTGTGTGACGAAGTGCCAGTCCTTGGAACGATCAGTTCATTTGATCTGAACTCCAGCTCCAGTTCAAGAAAATGTACTCACCCGGAATTCTACCATGTTTTTGTTCGGATCAAGCAGTACGTCGGTCGTGTCTGGAGGACATTTGAGCTTGAGCAGGAAGATGGGGAACCGGTCCGTTACTTTGACACTGTATTCTTTGCGGAAAACATCAACGAGCAATTTACGCGGATAGGAAGCAGCAGTGGTACATACTGTACTTCTGCGGAGACGTTCCAGATTGTGTCGGAAACGCTTCGTCCTCGTCGTTCTTCGTGGCAACTCACGATGAATCAATCGCCAGAGTATGCCACCATTCGTACGATCCTACCTGAGCTCCGAACTTGCTTTTTGCTATCAATCTGTTAACCGTGACGTGCAGCGCATTTGGAAACATATAATGGTTGTTGACATCTATGAATCGACAGCGGTACTTTGATGAGATATTTCGCCCGGAAAAGTTTTGCGTTCATTCTTGCTCACATATGTACTGGTGATACTGTATTTGAATCGTAAGCAAACTGTGAAACATGTGCTCAAGCTATACCAG
This sequence comes from Powellomyces hirtus, assembly GCA_025526995.1. Classification (NCBI taxonomy): domain Eukaryota; kingdom Fungi; phylum Chytridiomycota; class Chytridiomycetes; order Spizellomycetales; family Powellomycetaceae; genus Powellomyces; species Powellomyces hirtus. The sequence continues at coordinate 184,211 of JAHLKG010000031.1, read as the reverse complement.
ATATGAACCTTGGAAGGAAATCCCTTGGTTGAGAAAAACCCTTCGAGGGTATAACCATCTCGCTCATGTGTAACTGGCGACAAATCCTGCGGTCAAAGGAGATAAATCTCGGGTGGATATAGGGAGAACAAAACGGCTGACGCAACAAATGCAGACCTGAGAGAGTGATATACCGAACAGTTGTCTGAAAATAGATTGCGGGGAGTCTGACTGCAGATCACTTTAACCTGTTGTCGTGATTGCCAGCACCAGGTCGGATTCGCGAAAACTCCGTACCTTTCGAGTGGCAAGAACTTGGATATTCCTACTCTCGTCATGCAGAGTACAGGTGACATGGGGAACTGAAAGGACAATTGACTCCAGAACCCGCTTCACAGACTCAATGCAGTTCTCGCTCATCAAAAGTTTTCGACGAACTGGATACTAGACAGCTATCAGCTGAAGTACATGGAAGCAATGCAACCCTTTCTGCCAGTTACCTTGTAGAAAAGATCAATGACTGTTACGGTTGTGCCGCGGCGTCTAGCTACCGATGAGGGTCTCAACGTTTGTTTCCCACTCTGTTCCACATACTTTTTAGGACCCATTGAAATAGGGAGGGAACTACAGAAGGAAGCAGTGGACCAGAAATTCACCTGGAGGGTCAAAGTATATGTTTGCAAGTAGTTACTTCTGCTAGTTATTTCGACTCTGGACACTTCTGCTATGCTTGCGAGCGCCTCGCCACGGAAACCAAAAGACTGTGTCCCGGATTCATTTCCCATTTTAGAGGTAGCTATAGGGAACAGTGAGATAAACCCTACGAGACTCATCGCACCAAGCGCACTACCATAACGTTGCCCCAACAGCTTGAAGCAGCAAGGATCGATGCCTAGGCCGTTGTCGACAACCTGCACTGAAGCTGCAGGGGCGTTGACCAGGACCTGGATGACCGTAGCCTGCGCGTCGAGAGCATTTTGCACCAGCTCAACCACGCATTGCTGAATTGAGCTAATGACGATCCCAGACCTCAGCTGCTGGACGAGCTCGTCTGGCAATTTCCGAATCGACATGTATAGTAGCTTTGGACGTTCATGTTCCCATGGATTGTCAGGAGCCAAAGAGCATTTGCTGCGCAGAGACGCGCAGTGAGTGCTGTGCCCCCCTATTATGCTGTGCCACCAAGTCGAAAACCAAGCCACACCTTATTTATTTCTGTCCATTTGATAATTCAGACAAGGACAGACAGACGCGCGCGCGACGATATATAAAGACAGCGAGGGGGCCAAAAACGCGGCCGTCGCTTGCTGGACAACTGACAGTTTGACGTTTTGCTGGTTTGATTGCTCATGCTCACGTAAGCGGTGATCGCCTGCCTCCTCCTCCCCACCTCCCCTCATGGCGACAAGGTAATGCAAGAGAGTTGTCTGTTCCCACGTTGACAGAATATGAACTATGAACATATACATCATGGGTGTTTAGGCTCGAGCGCTTGATACTGCTACTAGATACTGGCTCAACTGCAACAGTCAGAGCAACAGCCGCCCAGCAAATTGGCGAAATACAAAAACAGCAGCCAGATCAGCTGTACAACCTTCTTGGTCGGGTATGTCCACCGGTTAAACTGACCTCGTTGACTTTGCTGGAGACAGAGCCTGATATTCGATCTATTGTCGAACTGTTTGTCGATTCATAGGTCCTCGTACACTTGAGGAGCAGTGAATGGGCTACGCGAATAGCTGCGGGACTGGCCATTGAGGCTATCGCAAAGAATGTGCCTCAGTTTGACCCTCCGGTCCCATTACCGGGAGATGAGAACGGTCATCATGGTGCCGAAGCCACCGATGAGTGGATGCTCACCTTTGCGATGTTTGACGTTACGAACGTTGTAAAGAATGGAGCACCACTGCTGGCGAGTGCGGGGAAAGAGTTTGATGTTGATCACAGCAGTCTGGACCCAAGAGAACGAATAGCACTTCAAAAGAAGGAGTTAAAGACCCGGTTGGGAATGGGCAGTGATCATTTGAAAGGTGTGTTCACAGCATGGTCTGGCAGCAACACCATTGCAGTTGTTAACGTCACGTGTAGATCTTCTTGATGACGAGGATGTCTCGGTACCGGATGCTTCAAGCATGATTCAAGCAAAGCCTCAGCAAACAGCTGAAGAGCTCTTGAAAATACACAGACCGTAAGAACAGCTTCGATCAGCCAATAGCCAAAGTAGTATAATGTACTGACGTTTGTGTTCTGCTAGGAGCATAAGTGACGATGACCCCAGCATGAGCGGTCTCAGTGTACGACAGAAAGCAAACCTGAAGCGCAAAATGAGACTCGGAAAGGACAAGGGGGCCAAGTAATTTCAAACACGGAAGCCGCTTGTGTTCACGAATTGCGCCTAACGGGACATTTGCAGAGTTCGAATCCTCGAAGTATCGGCTGCAAAACACAAAAGCACGGATTCAAATACCGAAAGTGTCGCTGTTGCTGTAAGCGTAAAGGAGGAGCCAGGTTCATCGCCTGCTGAGGAGCCTGAAGCTCCAAACGGATCTAGTAGAACAGTCGTTGTGCAAAGCAAAGGGAAATCAAATGGCCAGACATCGGCCATTCAAGAGTCCAGTGACGAATGGCCTTTCGAAGGACTATGCGAACAACTTTGTCTGGACCTCTTCTCTCCCAAGTGGGAGGTGAGGCATGGGGCAGCAATTGGGCTACGTGGACTTCTCAAAACTCATGGCTCCGGTTCCGGAAAGTTGGTTGGCCTCTCAAGAACGGTCAATACCGACCGTCATCGCGCATGGCTAGAAGACGTGGCTATCCGGCTTTTATGCGTTTTAGCGCTGGATCGCTTCGGAGATTATGGTAGCGACCAAGCTGTCGCCCCAGTGCGTGAAACGGCGGCGCAAACCTTGGGTGTCGTTATGCAATGGGCCGAAACTGATCTCTGCCTAAAGATGGTCAACGAAGGACTGTTGAGGCTTTTGGAGGCCAGCGGCGAAAATTCTAACATTGGCAACGGTTCTTCGGGAGGCCGGGAGAAAGGCTGGCAAGTGCGACATGGCGCTTTGGTAGGATTGAAATACTGGATGGCAGTGCGAACGGATCTGCTCGGACAAGTCTTGCAATCAGATGATCCCGAAAATCAGACAGGTGCTTTCAAAGCAATAATCAATGCGTAAGTCACAATGGTTGCTCGCCGACCCGCGCACAGCTGGCTTACCTTCATTTCAAAACCTAGTCTGCGAGATCACGACGATGATGTTCGAGCGGTTTCATCTTCGGCCCTATTGCCGGTCTGCGACGTCGTTGTGAACATCCTTCCTGTAACAACCATCTACAAGTCTATTGTGCTGACGCTATGGAACTGCCTCGAGGAGTTGGATGACTTGACGTCAGCCACAGGATCAGTGATGGACCTTCTCTCACAACTGATGATGAAGCCTGAAGTAGTCACTGTCATGAAACAACAATCGGGCAGTTCGCTCCCGGAATTCATTCCACGACTATATCCGTTCTTTCGTCATGCGATCGTGGCTGTGCGACAGGCGGTACTGCGCACTATTGATACATTTGTCACAATCAGTAGTGATGGCACAAGCAGTGATCTGCGATGGGTCACCACTGAGCTACTGCGTCTCGTATTCCAAAACTTTATCATAGAAGAGCGCACAGACATCGTGCAAGATACCCTCGAGCTGTGGAAGAAGCTGATGCGTCTGATGGATTCTGATGGTGCATCTAGTAAAGGGCAATTATCTGAGCTGAGTTTGGGAGTGCTCCCCACGTGGTTTGGTCTCGTGATGACACCGGTTGGACAGCCTCTGGATTTGCGGTTCTTCTACACTCCAGGGAGCGAAGCACACCATGGCAGGAAGGGCCACATGGAGACGGATGGGTTCAACGTTTCTCCCCACGACAAAGCGATGGCTGTTCAAGACCTCACTGTCGTTTCACGTGAAAACATCATCCGAGGTCGATTAGCCGGTGCCACCGCTCTTGGAACGTTGGTCTACACGCTATTAAATGGAGGAGATACCGGACCCGAGGACCGGATCAGTGAGCTCATCACCGCCTACTCGAACAGCTGTTGGGCCGGACATCGAGTTTTCTGCAATGTGATGTTAGATGAGTGGGCTGGCTTTTGGGAGGAACGAAGTGTGATGGAGGGATTAGATGCTGGCGCCGCCCGTCCCAGATTTGTGGACACCGTTCCTCTCGCCAATACGCTATGGACCGCCATGGTGACATCGTTAACACAAGCCGATTCTGGAGTTTCTCTGTTTTATAACGAGCTAATTCAACCTCTTCAACAAGTTCGCACTGAATGCGAAAGCCTCCTCGCGGCGACAAGGGACTGTGGCGGCAATCAACCGGTGCCACCTCTTCCGGAACTTCCTTCTCATCAAGGTCCGAGAGTACCAACACATTTTGGAGATGTTTTCACCGTGCTCGTCGCCGATCATGTAGTTGATCAGGTTGTCCCGCATCTCATTCCGCCATCGTGCACAGGAACTGTGCGCAAGATGATGGAAGATCGCATACAAAGAGCGAAGTCGGTTATCGAAGCATTCAAGGAAACGACGCGGAGACTTGAGGTTCAAGTTCTCGCCAGTATGGCTTCTGCCGTGGTCCGCATGGGTCGCTTACCGAACAAAGCGAATCCGGTCATCAGATCGCTGATGCACAGCGTCAAGGAAGAGCAGAATGAAAATGTCCAGTCTCGCGCCGCTCGTGGTGTGGGTCGTTACATCGATCTGACTATCCGACTTGGAAAGCCCATTGCTATCAGCGAGAAGGTTCTGAACAACTTGAAAGGATTCTTGTGCATGGACCCTACCATAGGACTCGGCAATGCCGAATTTCTCGAACAAACTTTAGGGATCCTGACGTTGAAAGAAAATTCTACGGCCGACGACTTTGGGTCGAAGGATCATTCCGGCAAGAAAGCTTTTGCGGCCAAAAAGACTGTTGGGCGAAAGCGAGGTACCACAGCGAAAGTTGAGTCATCCGTGTCAAGCGCGGCCAAAGAGATCGACGACGCAGCGACGGCGTCCGGTGATGAGACAGAGCGTAACAAACTCGTCTTTGAATCGAGGGGTGCTGCTATGGCATTCCAAGGAGTGTGCGCGCAGTTTGGCGCAAAGATCTTTGAATCGATTCCGAAGTTCTGGTCGATGATTTCTGATGACGTCTCACAGTTGACTGGTACAACGGCGGCTGAGTCTCTCAGGAGAGTTGACACCGACGAAGGCTTTGCTCTTAGTCTCGCGCAATCCCTGCATCTCTTGGCCAGCATTGTCCCATGCCTACACTCGGACCTACACCCGAAGGTCATTAGTTTGTTGACAGGAGTTGCATACAGCCTGCGTGCTGAACGGGCGATTGTCCGGAAAATGGCAGCCCGCTGTATGGCTGTCATGGCTCAGGTGCTCACCGTCCCAGCCATGCACGTTGTCGTTGATCATGTCTTGGTCCTGCTAGGCGATGCCAACAATCCGCATTATCGACAAGGCGCCGCCGAATCCGTGCTTCACATTGTCAACGCCATGGACCACAGCATCCTTCCATACATTATTTTCCTGATCATCCCAGTTTTGGGGCGGATGTCCGATCCCGATGAAGACGTGCGGTTCGTGAGTACAAACGTATTCGCCCAACTCGTTAAACTAGTACCGCTGGAAAGCGGTGTTCCGGACCCGGAAGGATTTGATGAGGGGCTGATTCAACAGCGGAAGGAGGAAAGGAAGTTTCTGGGACAGCTTGTGGGAAGCGAAAAGGTGGAGGATGTTCATATTCCTGTTCCCATCAAGGCGGAGCTGAGAAGCTACCAGAAAGAAGGAATAAGCTGGCTTGCATTCTTAAACCGATATGGCCTTCACGGGATTCTTTGCGATGGTGAGGTCGTGATCTGCAGATGCACACTGCTATTCCATGCTCACTGACATTTCTGCAGATATGGGATTGGGCAAGACATTGCAATCAATCTGTATGCTTGCAACCGATCATTACAATCGTGCAGAGCGTTTCCAACTCACCGGCGCTGCGGATGCCGCACATGTGCCGTCCCTGGTCGTTTGTCCGCCCACCCTCACTGGGCACTGGTTGCATGAGTTACACACCTATGCTAATTTTATGAGACCGATCATTTACTGCGGTGGCTCGGGCGAGAGAGCAGAGTAAGTACAGTCACGCACTTCACCATCGATAGCAACAATATGTCTAATTGCATCCTGCTCTCCCCTCACAGGATCCGACGTCGAGTACGCAACTACGATGTAGTCATTATCTCTTATGAAATTCTCCGGAACGACATCGCCGAGTTGCGATCATTGCACTTCAACTACTGCATTCTGGACGAAGGGCACACTATCAAAAACCCGAAAACAAAGACGACGCAGGCGGTCAAGAGTGTCACCGCTATGCATCGTCTGATCCTTTCCGGAACGCCGATTCAGAACAACGTATTGGAACTATGGTCGCTGTTCGATTTCCTGATGCCCGGATTCCTGGGCACCGAGCGCCAATTCAATGAACGGTTCAGCAAGCCCATTCAAGCATCTCGCGATGCGCGGAGTTCGAGTCGGGAACAGGAAAAGGGCGCCTTGGCGATGGAAGCGCTGCACAAACAAGTCCTCCCCTTCCTGCTTCGCCGAATGAAGGAAGATGTACTGCATGATCTGCCACCCAAGATTATCCAGGATTACTATTGCGAGTTAAGCGATCTGCAGAAGTCCTTGTACGACGATTTCGCCAAGAGTCAAGCGAGAGAAGGCGCCGAAAAGATTTTGACGGAGGATGACGAGGAATCCACGAACGGCGGTGTCGTGAAGAAGGAGAAAAAGTCTGGCCATGTCTTCCAAGCGCTCCAGTACCTCAGGAAACTAGTCAATCATCCCGCTCTGGTTATGAATCCAAGCCATCCGCAGTACGTCAAAACTCAAGCCAAGCTCGCGGCTGCCCACAGTAGCATCAAGGACATCAAGCACGCGCCCAAGATCCAAGCACTGGGCCAGCTGTTGCAGGACTGTGGCATCGGTGTGGAACCGACCACCAACGCAGCGCCCACCACGGTAGCCGCCCCGCACCGCGCCCTTATCTTCGTGCAACTCCGACCGATGCTCGACATTATCGAAAACGAACTTTTTAAGAAACACATGCCGAACGTGTCGTATCTCCGCATGGACGGACAGACCGATACCGCCAGCCGGCACGACCTGGTCCGCAAGTTCAATGAAGACGCGTCCATTGATGTCCTGCTCTTGACTACCCATGTCGGGGGACTGGGCTTGACCCTCACGGGAGCCGACACGGTCATTTTTGTGGAACATGATTGGAATCCCATGAAGGATTTGCAGGCCATGGATCGTGCTCATCGAATTGGGCAGAAACGTGTGGTGAATGTGTATCGTCTGATTACGAAAGGAACGCTGGAGGAGAAGATTATGGGGTACGTATCCCTTTCGAGGGTCGCAAATTTGAGACGAGGTGTTTCTAATTCTACCATGTCGCCCCACAGACTGCAGAAATTCAAGCTCAACATTGCCTCGTCCGTCATCAACCAAGAAAACTCGGGTCTGAAATCCATGGACACCGACCAAATCCTGGATCTCTTCAGTCTCGGTTCGGCATCCGATACCGCCGCCAAGAAGGACCATCACGCCGGCGACAAGGGCCACAAAGCGTCTGCAAAAGAACTTCTTGCGGAACTAGAGGAGTTGTCGGATCAAACCCAGTATGAAGATCTGAGTGTGAACGAGTTTTTGAAAGGGCTGAAATGAGCCGATCTGTAACTGGGTAAATTGGGCGATCTTTATGTGGGGCGCGGAGAGCGCATTTGCACCTGTATTTTTATTTTTGCGAGAATGATTATGGTACATACAGAAAGATGTCGCATGGTTTAGATGTGGATATTGCGTGGGGTATGCGGTATATGATTGGAGGATTCAGACGCTTCAGAGAAGTCTTTGGATGAAAGCATGCACAGCTGGCGGCCCACGTGGCTGCGCATCGCCAGCGGGCGCGACCAAACTGCAGCTCTCAAACGTGACCGCGTTAGCCAGCTGGTTAAACGCAAACGGCACTCCTTCCTCGCCCAAAAACTCGTCCCGATCGTGCTCTTTATCCCCATCATCGAGACTCTGCACCTCTGCGGCGCGGGTGGTTCTTAGCCGATCAATCTCCCCCTCCAGCATCGCACGTATTTTCTCCACCGGCAGGGCCATGAGCAGATCAGCCTTATTGCACAGCACCAAGACAGGAATCTCGTTCCGCTGAGTGTAGCGGTTCGCGAGGATATCGCACAAATACTCGGCCGCGGGGCGCAGCTCGCGCGCAATCGTCGTGCTGTCAATCACGAAAACAATGCCGCCGGTTGAGGATATGTACTCAGTGTACTTGAATCGCAGTTTCTCGTGCCCGGGCAGGTCGACGAGATGCACGGTGGGACCGGGACGCGACGAGGATGATGGTGGGGCGGTATCTCCGGTTGTTAGGGAGAATCGGCCCTCGTTGTGGTCCATAGACGTGTGGGTTGCGACCTTGGTGCCGTATCGGAGCTGAGGAGTGGCGAGGTGATAAACAGTAATATCAGCGACATGATTGACTTGCATACCGTCATGTCTTCTTCAGTCCACAAGGCTCAATCCATTGTCCACCAGTAGGTTGTCCCCATTTCACTGATTATGTCCTCTTCCCCCTTCCTCACACAAATTCTTACCTGCATGAACAAAACTGTCTTTCCCGCCTCAGCCAGACCGGTCAGCAGCACCGTTTCGCGTTTCGCTCTCTGGGTCTTTGATAGGACGAGCCATAATGCTACACAAGAAAAGACAGTGGGGATATTGTTTAGTGAGATGCTCGAGATCATATGCACATGCAAATTACGGCGGGGCGAGACTTACAAAGACCGATAAAGAGGAATGACGCGACGAATGCGAGGACTGCGGCTGTTGTTGGGGAGAGGTGTTCGGGCCGTAGTTGTTTTGGGAGACTGTTTATGAGCGTTTGGAAGTAGTTTGATAACATTGTTAAGGAGAACGTATATGTGTTGGTCAGACCTCAGATTTTACAGAACTCTTAAGAGACTGACGGCGATGCGCGCGGTCACGTGAATCGGTCTGTGTCGCTGGACTAACAGTCATAAACAGACGCTTCTGCAAACGTTGTAGAAGAAGGTGAACAACGTAATATCGTACACATGGGCATCCCAACTTTCTTCTATGTGAATGGAATGAAACAGCCTTCTGAAAGGGTTCGGCTTGACGTTTTCTCTGCGGCCCGATCACAAAGGCCCACATCGAAAAGGGGTCTCTCTTCTCGCCACAAGCATGATTCTTCTTACATGAAGACAACGCTCATCACTTCACCAACCTCATTTTTGCAGGGGGAAAAAAGCTCATCAGTCTGGGTAAACAGTCTCAAGAGCAGCGAAGCTTTGGAAGGCCTCAAATGAAGGCGCTTGACTTGAGCCCCTCTGAAAACATTTCGATAGCGCTGACTGACGGCCATTTGAACTCAGCCAAAATGACTGCTGGAATGGAAGGGCTGCTCATCCAGCCCACGAATGAAAGGTCGGCTCCAAGTCGTGTCATCTACGTTTTTAGAGTAACTTACTATTGCTCAATGTGAGCGGAGTGATACCTGCCATACACATCTTACACTGCAGATAATCTCAACCACTTTGTGAATAGATTGTGCATAACCCATAGTGGTCATCATACGCACCGCTATCTCTCATTGAGGGATCGCGCTTCCAAGCCACAAACAAGCCACATACGCGGCATGGCAAACTGTATAGCAGGTCCCCGAGCAAACTCGGCGACTACGGAATTTCGGAGACCTTCTGCTGGAGGATGTTTGTTTGCCTTTTTATTTCCGGAAAGTTTGGATGCACATGTTAGGGCGTTCCCTGAAAACACTCGTATTAAGAGTAACTCCAACTCTAACTGTAAAACGCGCCGATCATTTTGGGTTAGGAGTTCCCCATCCCTGGGTTGGGTTTGAACACCCAAAAATAAACGTCGGAGACACCCTAACATAGGTCCGGCGGGATAATCTGTGACTTCCTTTTCCGAAGTACGTACAAAATCCCTATCCTGTTTGTTGGGTGTTTTTTCTGTGCCAGCGGCCCTTTTTGTCTTCTCCCCTCTTTTGTTGGGATTTCGCCTCGACATCTCACATAAAACCACAACCGTTTGGACGGGATACCATATGAGCAGAAGCCACATGGAAAAAGGTGCCGAGCCGAGTTCCAGCAATGGAGGGGCAGGCAAGGGCCGACGCAAGGTTCTGTTCTGGCATCGATCGCGACCGAAACCCCAGCGTGACTTTACCGTGTTCCGCGTGCTCCGGATAGGGTTTAAGATGTACCCCAAGACGACGTTCCTGATCATGTTCTGGTTTCCCGTGGTGTTGTGGCTCGGGTGTGTGAGCGTTCCGATAGCACAGGCGATTGATTTTGACTACAAAAACTTGCCGCCACCACCAGAACGGGTCCGGACAGCTAGCTACGATTACGACGAGCACCTGCAGGGCCCCGGTCATATTGACTGGTGGGCATACACGGTGTACTTTTTCCCCGCGTACTTTGTGTCGACGCTCGGGTTGATGGCGATGATCTTGATTTCGTTCATGCCGAAAGCGTGGCCACGCGGGTGGATTGATTTCGCAGGCTTCGCATTGCCGACCGTGCTGCTACCGACGGGGGCTAACCAGCTGGCAAGACATTTCAAACCGGACCTCGTCACGTCCAAGATCTGGCTCGCGTTCTTGACCGTGTCGGTGGTCGCATACGGCATGCTCTATGCGCTTGGTCATAATGCGTTGGACCGGCGGCGATGGGAGGCACAGAAGCGGGAGGAGCAGAAGCGGCTGCTTGCCCGGTTGTCTGTACACAACAAAGCATCAAATGGGGCCAATGGTGTATCGGCTTGGGAGCAGACTCCGCCGTCAGGGACAGGCAGTACTCTGCCGCGGGATTCGGGAGCGCAGACATCTACTGGTACTTCGAAAGCAGCCAACTCACGCGTGTTGTCGTCTTTGCCAACAAAAAAACGATCAGCCCCGCTTGTGGAACCGATGAGCTCAACAAGCATACTCTGGCTGTTTGGCGCAACATCTGTGTTGGCTTCTTTGTTCTTCTTTGGACAGGTGCAGTGAAGGGGACTCGCGAATATAGTACACCCTCGGGCGGTCCGTTTTGCTGACATGCCCTGTCCATAAGGCGGCGTCATGGTTTTACTTTGAGACGTCTCCTCATTCTTTCTGGGTAGACATCGGTATGTTTCACCAAACAACAACGCTAGTGCCCTGCGTTAACATCCAACTGTGCCCTTTCTCTCCAGCTCTCGTGCAAGGATTCAGGATGTTGTTTGTGATATGGGGAAAACTTGGGATGATGCTCGTTAGTGACAAGATCGGGTAAGCATCCCGCATTGCGACACGCCTAAGTCTTCCACCGCACAACTGTTCTTGTTCTGACTTCGATGTAACATAGCACCCGACACACGCCCGCACTGGAGTTCTTTGTGGATATGCAGTACTGGATGTGTAAGTTCCATGCTGCTTGCATCTCCAAGCATACTGCAATCAGATGTCCATTGTTGACCGCGCCCCGACCTCAGTCTACAGAAACATGTTCACTGCTCACTTTTCAAGTCCGTGGACTGTTCCGGTCTTTAGCGTTACCCACGGGCTCCAGGTAAGGACCCCGTTTGACGCGTGCGAGACGCGTCGTTTTCACTTGAGTGCTCATTCTTTTCTTTCGTGTGGGTGTCTACTTGCAAACTGGCAGCGAATCATATGGACTCGCGTCAAATTCTCCCAACCCTACCACCGCTTCCTCGTACGCATCAGTAGCCACGCGCACGGGTGGATGAACAAAGTGTTAGCACCGCAGCACCATCTCACCAGTTCCGCCAGCACCATCCTCGCCGAAGGCGATGGGCTAGAGAATGCGGAGAACGGGGCGGATGCCACTCAAGCGGTGCTTAAAGAGTTGGGGGAGAAACAGGATGGGGTGGATGAGCATGACGTTGTGAAAGAGTATGCGGAGCAGATGCCGCCTGCGAAAGTGCTGAAAACAAGCGTGTTGGACATGCCGTGGGTGAGGAGAACGGGAACGAGTGATTTGGATATGGTGGATTTGGAGGTACGAAGGTTGAGTGGTGGTGGGTCCGATAGTAAGCCTCCCTGCAAACAGCAGCAGCCACAAAAGCAACAAGCACAACCACCACAACCTCGGTTGCGGGACTTGGCTGCATCGCGGGACTCGAAGATGAGCGGGGACGGGCTCGCGGCTCCACGGGAATGGCAGTACTCTGAATATGTGCAAGCACAATTCATCTACGAAGCCAACGAAGAATTCGCTCAAATCGTGACTCTCGTCGCCCTCCTCCTCGCGCTCGCGTTAGTTCGCCACGGCCCGAACGCGGTCTGCTACCCTAACTTTTCCTATATGCTCGACTACGAGCGGTGCACTCTTGTCGTAAAAGAAGCCGTCGCGACCTTCCTAGCCGAAATCGTCGCCATCGCTGTAGGTCATTACCTCGTGTTCCGCATCACGGGCAAATCAATATGGAAGGAGTACGTCAAGTTCTCGGGCGCCAAACCGAGGACGTTTCTGCTGACGGTTGCGATGGTGTTTCATATCCTGTTTGATTCCAGTATCACGACTATCCATTTGCGATTCCACCCCAAGGACTAGTGAGATAGGAATAGCAATAAATAAAATAGCTTTCTGCAATATCGGACTGACAGGCAAAACATGTATTGATTCTTTGCTAATTAGTTACGTATGAGGTAGGCTATTACGGCGAACCGAGGACCGTTTTGCACCTCCACTTTCAGTATTGAGTAAGGTGAGTTTACTGAGTTTGGCCGCCGTGCCGGCGGCGGGTACTTTTCACGTGGGGCCCGCAAACCGTGTCGAGGACGATTGGCCCATCAGACTGGTCCGTCTTCTCATCGCGTTCCCGGCGGGTTCTGCCCGCCGAGTCATCATTGTCAGCCGATGGCTAGTACTATCTGTATGACACGGCGCTATGGCGAGGACATTTTGTTTTGCTTCAACAGATGAGAGTAGTCGCGCACGCTTCCACGCCAAAAAGAAAGTGACATGTGAGAGAGCAGATAAATATGTATTTGTGGTATCGGGCATGAACGATGGTGGTATGCAAATGAATCCCTTTCTTCTAACAAGACCGCGAAAGCTACAAAATGTTGGGATTTGAAGAGCGTCTCTGCCAAAAGAGTGGTCGCAAGAGCAAGAATGTTCGCAGCATGCAGTGGCCTTGGAGGCTCCAAGGGAACGGCCTTCGAATCCATGGTGTCTGTCCTTCAGTACAGGCGGAAGGGGTAGCTCGCACGTTCGCAGCCGCGCTTTTCGGGCGAGTTTGGCATTCAAGCTGGCCTAGGTTTTCTTTTCTCTATGAATGTGGTATATGGTGGTTCAAGCAGCTCAATCGTCAAAGATCCCCGTTAGAGCATTTTTTGTCCAGGAGACGGCATAGAACGTCGCCGCGTTGGTCGGGAATGCTCTGATAGCGGTCGCACCCCATCCCGAGAACAACACGCGCCAGCCTTCTGTTCGGACGATGGATTTGAAACAGTGAAGGGTGTTGCGGTAGCGAGGGTTCACTTCATTTTCCACTATAATAAAGGAAACAGAGACAATCAAGACTAGTACGTTGGCCCAGGGTAGGTGGAGAGGGTTCTGTTCCGGGACATACCTGATTGTAACCGCGTTTTTATCACGTCAAACGGGTACGTGCTCAGCCAAGCAATGACACCTGCAAGCCCTCCCGCAAACAAGAGCGTCGGAGAGGGTTGCCCGTTGGTGTCTCCTTCCGGCACGAGCATTCGACAAAGCATTTCATAAGACGCGAAATAGGCTGATGGGAAAGAGGAGGATGGCGTGAATACACGGGATGCAACCAGAGCGGGCCAGACGCGCTCGTCGTTGTTGAGCGACATACCTCCGTAACTTGGCGTTTCTCGTATCAGCGTGCATCCCAGTCCCCGATAATACCCGCGTATTCCCGCAGTTCTATAAATCTACCAAAAAGGTAGAAAGAGGGAGTTGAGAACGCAATGCGAAAAAGGTACCCGGGGCATGTTCAGAGCTGGGATGCTGACCTGCTTCATGCAGTCTAATGGCCCTTTATATATCGGCACCCCCGGTTGCGGTATGGCCTTTTCCCTCTGATTTTGTAGCCGGATTTTCACTATTTCGTTTGTAAAGATAACACAACTGTTGTCAGGAATCTTCCGTCGAATCGCGAACCATCACAGAATAAAGATGAAACGCACCGAGTTCCATAGGACAGCTGGATGCGGAGGAAACAATATAAAGCTAATACGTGAATACATGGATGATGTACGTTCAGCAATCGTTTTGCCATCAAGAAGCCATTTGAAGATTTCTCATATCTTTACCTGAAGAACGCGTTCACGAAACCGGAAGCCGATCCAGCGGCTGCTATGCTTAGTACGGAATCCTCTCCACTGCCAATATGTCGCAGGAAAAAGCCGTACACCCCGAATAGCAGACTATTTATCACTGCTACGCCTGCTAGTGGAGACGCCATTCCCTTGTATAGCCCTCTCATCTATTGTTGTGGAGAAAGCTGTCAGTGCCACCACGATACGCGCAGAATACATCATGCTCGCTTATTTGGGCCATACCTGCTCTTCCCGAACAATGCTTGTTAGGCAATGAAACGTGCCCCGGTATCTTCCACCCCCTGGTGTTTGACTTTGTAATCGGACTCTGAACACGTAGGAAGACAGAAGGTCAGCGGTGGACTTGAACATTTAAGACTGATCCCATCGGCCCGGATATTATCATGTCAGCGATCTCTCACTCGACAGAAGTTGATGTTCGTAACCCATGTCACCATAACCAAGCATCGTGCTCGGATATCATCCAAGGGCTACCCAACGACAGGGACGTCGAATATGAAACTGAACAATGTTGGCGCTGAAGACACGCTCCATCTGCCAGCTTTATTCGACCCAGTCTGATCCCTTCATCGTTCCCAGTCGTCTCAACAAGCTCCATTCTGCTGCTGAACCCAATCGCAATCGTCCTGTCCATACAGCGTTTTCCATCCACCTTTGGTTTACACCACTTCCGCTTCAACGTAAACCGCTTACTGTTTCATGATGCGACCGCTTCACCCGCGCTTCTTGTCAGTCTTACGTCTCCTTCCATCCCTTTTGTTCCATCTTCAAAACTTCACCACCTTTTCTTCGTACACCATCTCCGGTCCTCCCCTATACCAACCCAATTCCCACCTGCTCTTCGGCCAACCCGCTATTCACACCACCTCACCACTCACTTTATCGTATCCTAAAGACACATTAGAACACTGTGTCAGGGGCGACGCAACTTAATATGCCAGGAGAATGAGCCGCGCTCTTACCAACGGGTGCCCTGCTAGAACTCCGGCACATCTGCATAGGTCATAAACTAAACGATCAGTCATCGCCCAATGCAAGTGCTACGAAGAATGGCCGCGTCGGAATGCTTACCCTTGAGCAAAAAAATGAAAAAAAAATCAAAGTGAGTTTCACACCCCAAGAATGCAATAGTTCGAACACTCAAGGTAAAGTGCTATGCCATACCTCCTACAATCCCAGCCGCAAAATCCAAACCCAGCGCCGAATGACCATGCACGTCAGTAGCGAACGCGCTTTCCATTGGTTCCGCCATTGTGATGTTAAATTACTTTGTGCAAATGAAGATGTCTAATTTCGAAGTGGGGTACAAGTTCGTGCAGGAACCGAACTGGGGAAAAGGTTTGTGGAAAGGCGGGGTACCCACAACGTTGGAGAATAAGAATAACGATAATAAATAGAAGGAAAAAAAAATATTGATAAAAATCGTACTACTGACTGACTGACGAAACAACATTAACGCCAATTTGCAGGACCAGATGACCAGCACGCGTCTGAGAGTCGTGACATGTACAATACTTAGTGGCGTTTGCAAGTAATGTGGTTGATACAAGAGTTCCCCGCACGCCTCCCCCACTGTTGGATGGTTTTGCCCTCCACTAGATATCATTACAACGATGTAAAACAATGTGTGCGATTGTGAGCGAGTTGCTTCAAATATCAGGATGTCCGGAAATGTGATGACAAAATGGTAGCAGCGGCACAAGTGCTCGATGTCCAGATGGACGCACGTGCAAAGATGAACGCAGACCAACACAGAGGTGTATAACTACATTTATCTCCTCTCAAGTTCTCAACGCCATAAGATCGAAAGGCATGAGAATTGAAAATTCATGATATTCCACGCAGGTAGCTCTAGAAATTTGTGAAAAAGACGAGCAATGCCAGCGAGACTGCTACAAACAAGTTGGCGGCTGAAGAAGATGGCGACCCGCTGTTTGGGCTTCCCGATCCACTTCCGGGCACGACAGGACCACAGTAGGGCCCTATGTTTGCATTGCTGCTGCAAAACGTCTTCCATACAGTAGTGCACTAACAGGGAAAAGATATTCTGTTGCTTTAGAGAGAAAATGTTGGAAAGACGTCTCTCGGGTTCGGTGTTCCCTCACCTGATTCATATTGGGCATCTCAAGACAAAGCGCTCCATAAACCGACAGTGACTTGCAATCCGAGACGAGCGTTGTGGTATTGCGGGGTGGACAGGCATTAGCACCCTGACAGTCGCTCATGTCCGGCATCTCCATGCAGATGCTCGCCACAAATCCACTCGCGTCTTTCGCCGTCGGAAGGGACGGAACGGCTGTCCCACCGGCGGTGTTGGCGGACGTGCATTGCGATGCGCCCAAAGCAAGAGGATCCGCGCATGCCGAAACAGTGAGAGAAAGCGTGTCGCAGGGGCCGGAGGTTCGACTTTGTGACGTGCAGCTGGCGTAGAGGTCGCAGGCGGGGATTTTGGGGTAGGTCGTACAGAGGGCGGTCAGCGCGGCTGCGTCGGCTGATACTTCGTTTAAGAGTGATGCGACAAGAATCGTGGCGAAGATGAAAGACCTTATGTTGAAGTTTGACATGATTGAAAATATTGCTGAACGCCTGAGTGTGTGCGTGCACGGTTGGAAGGCCGCTTTATATCCGCACGCGAACAGCGTAAATAGCGCGTGTGCCTGTTTGGTCATCATCATAATCATCAGCAGCTTCCCTTGCTCATCGTTCTGTCATCAATAAAGTCTCAAAACAAACTGGTATCTAAAGATAGCAACAATGAAAATCGAATGGGACTCTTGCAGCCGTTTTTAGGGCGGAGTCTGTCAACCAGCCTCAAGGCCATGCGAGCTCACGCGTTTCACACCTCCTCACACAGCCAAAAGAGCACTGCCTCATCTGAGATGTTGGGAAGCGCGCCCTGTCACTACTGAACAATTTAAAAGGGAACACACATACCGCCTCATGCCTCGCTGCCCAACATATATATTTCACTCACTCCAATCCTCCAACCCGCATATATCTTTGTACTTACCGACCCACACACCAACAATGGTCGAGAAACACAGCTTTCAAGTCCAACCGATCCCGCCCTTCCGTCCACGTGCTGACATGTCCAGATCCTCAGCTTCGAACTTATTATGCACTGACCACTCATCCCTGGACCTGCCCGCATACACCCCTCGTTCCGCCTCACGCATTGATCTGTCCACAACGTCACATCACGACCCGTTAGTCGGCCCACCTCCTCTGCCCTATCGCCCACCTGGGGATTTGAAACAGGCTGTTCCGTCAGCAGACAAATACGCAGTTGCTCGTATTCCCCCGGTCTTCTCGCCACCAGACAGGGATGCTGCCGGTTCTTCACGACCCGCTCCGAAAGCGAAAAAACCCAAAAGACGGTCAAAACGCTCTTCGACCGCCGACACAATGGCTGTCTGGGTTGCGGTTGAGATCATCGGATCACTTGGGGAAGTCGTTGCGGCCGTTATCGACGCGCTCGCCGATTGAGTGGATCGTTTGGGTTTGTCCAGCAAGATGTTCGATTGTCTCTCATAAAAAATGCGCCCGATTATTTACAATGGTAGGGAAACTGCAGCTTTCAGCTGCATATATTTATTTGTCTAGCTTCCCATATGTATCTCAACCATCTTTTCAATGCCACATTATTTGCTGTATAAAAACTTCGAACCACTTCTTCAGTGCAGTACCAGAGACCGTGATTTCGGAGCGCGCCAAGACTGGAAACAAGGCGCACACATCACCTACACAGCCACTGCGGCCGTTTTGCGCGCTCCTTTCGTTCTCACTTTCGGCTGAAGGAGGCAAAGGGTATTCTCTTCCCTCTAAAAGCAACGCATTTCTTCGAAAGCCAGTTCCAAATTCCAAACATCCAAACCAAAATATGGCTGACGAGAAGCGAACTCCTCTTGCTGACCCTGCGTCTCTCAACGGTCCACCCGCCTACGCAACCAATGCTTCCGCATCCGGTTCCGTAACTCCTCAACAGCAGCAGCTTGCAATGCCGCAACAGCCTTTGCAAGAGTACCAGTACCAACAGCATCTGCACCACGAGCAACAGATGCAGCACCCAACTCAGCAACACCCGCAGCACACCATGCCTCAGGCCATTCACCAACAAGAGCTTGCGCATCAGCAACACCTCGAGCAGCAGAAGCTGGCTCAGCAGGTCCCTTACGGGGCACAACCCGCCGTCCCGCTTCAAGTCTACTCGCAGCAGCAGCAGCAGCAGTATGCTCCGTACCCCGGCCAACCGCAGATCGGAACACCGGGAACACCGCAAGCCTACCCGGTCGGTACCACCACTCAGGTCGCCTACACAACAAATCAGCCCCTCGTGAACCTCCAAACCGGTCCTACCGTGATAGTCTGCCCCTACTGCAAGGTCCTTGTGACAACCGTCACCAAGCCAGAGACCGGACTTGTCACTTGGTTGTCATCCGCTGGCTGCTGTCTGTTTGGTTGTTTCCTGGGATGCTGCTTCATCCCCTTCTGCTCGGACTCACTTCGCGATGTCGCGCACTCTTGCCCGCGGTGCAGTCGTCCGTTGGGAATTGCGAAGAGGATCTAAAATGGCATACTTTTATGAGACGCGATGAGGTGCTACCGTATGCAGTAGTAGTGTTTGCATGTGTTCATTCTCTAAGATGTTCCTAGGAATTGATTGTAATATATGTAATTCAGGGCATTGACTGTTCAAAGGAGTAATTAACAACTACAGAGAAATGCATAATCATCAGTTCAAACCGCTTGAGGAACTTCAGCCTCAGACTAATCGAAAAGCATAGGGCATGATTGAAGAAAGAAACGAAAAGTCAACATATCATCAAGATCAAAAATAACTGCAGCCTTTCAAAGGGTGTCCGGCAGTGATCATCTAGAAGGAGCCGACCCGCCAAATTCAAGAAGAGAAGTGACGGCCACCCCGCCGGTCAGCTGCCTGTCAGCTGTATGGACCGCCCACGCTGTTTTCAAGTGTTCACATATGTCCATGGGTGGGGTCATTATCTGTACCTGTGCGATGATGTTCCTATCATTCGTTTAAACTTTATGTCCTGTTTGGACACGTCGGTACACGCGTCGGGTGGGCTGGGAACATGGATGGCATCAGGAAATGGCACGAAATGCGAACTATGTCTGCAGGATTCCCACCCGGACCACCGGCTGGGTACACTATCCATGGCAGGGGCTACTTTCAGTCTTTGGCCTTTGTTTATAATGCAACCAATAGATATATGGTTGAGAAGCGGAAAAAAAATGTGTTAAGACTGAGGTTCCAGTCGGTCACAGGGAACCACCCTGAGCCGGCCATGTCCACAGAATATCCCATGTTTCCATTGTAGGGGGGTGGGTTAACGACAGTAACCATCCGTGCCGATGCAAGTCACTCAAAACTGGCCAGGCCTGAGTTACTCTCACGGATACAGATTTTTCTGGTACTGTCCACCCCAAGATAATTCTTTGGGAAGAGCTCCCGTTTATCTAACAGAGAGGATGGATGGTCCGCATTGCCCGTGGGTAAAACATGGTTCCAGTTGGTAGGATCCTGGTTTGGATGGTGGGTGAGATGGAGAGATGGAGATGGGAGACTTCAAAGGAGAACGGACTAGTAAGCGCATGTGAAGGAAACGCTTCAGGGGAACCTCCTTTCGTGTGACGCGTGGACTTTGGTTTTATTAAACAGCACGCCCCTCCCTCGTCTGTCTTCAAATCAACGATACAAACATACGGGCCCAGTGCGGTCACCGTGCGGGCATGTGCCAACCGGCTTCGCATTAGATTAAAAAAAAACCCCAGAAGAGATGCGAATGGGTAAAACATGTCGGCAATTGATTCGATTTGGCAGGCAGATCAGGTTAAGCAAAAGCTTGTCAACTGCACGCGCAGTCCCTCCTGTTGGCTCGCGTGGCGCATGCAAACTACGCCCATTCCCAGGTGCGCCCTATAGCCCCCTCTCGCACTATTTGTTCAGCCTATTTGCTTCATACCTGTTCTACTGCTCGTCGCTCCATGGTTTCCCCGGGGGTTCTGTATGGTAGTACTGCGGGGTGGAACTTATGTTAGTGTTGGAGGAAGGTTCTGTAAGGGTGTGGGGGTGTGGGAGCCGACCCAACGTGTGGGATTGGCTCTATTTTTTTTTCGTACACATGAACCTTCCTTCCTTTGGTTCATCGGACTTCGGTCCACCCTAGGAAAATAAGAATGAAAAACCACTATGAATAAGGGCATGATATACTGCTTCTCGAAGGGCCCAAGACTGGACAAGTCGACCATGCCGTGACTGTTGTGTCGTCCGATGGAAACGGACAGACGCGCCCTGCACCCCAACAATGACAGTCATTACGGAGAGGCAGACAAACTCTCTCAAAATTACATCTAGCCACGATGCAGGATTCTACACCCGAGTCCCTGCGACATTCACAGGAACTGGAAAACATGAACAGAGCACAGCTTCAAGCCCGCATCAGGGAATTGGGGTTGAAAGGAATGAGTAAAAAGGTATACGATGGCGTTCCCCCAAGATCGCATCATGCTTTCGCCCTTCATGGTGGAGTTCACTCAACCTACGCCCTGATTTTTTTTTAAGACCTCGCACCAAATGCGCTTGTCGTTATTGGCGTACCAGACTGCTTTGGAGAACCAGCCCAAGCCGTCCGTGCTCTCCTCGCAGGACGACAATGTTTCCACAGTCGAGTTCCCAGGGTACCCCAGTACCGGAGCCAAAAGCGGTACCGATGAGAAAATCGCATCCACCAATCTCGTTGAAAGCAAGGAAGTTACCGAAGAGGACGCGTGCAGTAAGGAAAATGCGGCTGAGAATGCAGCCGTATTGGAAAAGGGAACCAAGAGGAGCAGCAGGAGGAAAGCAGCGAAGGAGGTCATGGGAGACTGTAGCGCGAATAGTATAACGGAAGCTGTGCTACCCGAGGCTGTTGAGGGACCGGCGACCACCGCCAATGAAGAACCAGCAGACCAGAAAGTAGCATCACCGGTGTTTGAAGCTGTTGAAGAACAGCGCCCGCCGCTTGTGCGCACCAGCGCGCGGTCTACTCGTGGCTCCAGAAGCAAAGCAGCGACCGAAAAGGACGCTGCCGTCGTTGAGGACCCTGAAAAGTCCGTCGAGAAAAACACGGCACCTAGCCTTATGGAAGCGGACATCATCCCTCCAAAAGACGCGCAACCGCCATCTCTATACCCGGAGATACCACTATCATCCGACATAGCCAATACTGAAACCGAAATCGCGAAGCCGAAACGAGGATCGAGATCAAAGGCCGCCACCGTCCAGGCTGCACCTGCCCCAGCCGTCAATGAACAGGCAATTAATGACATTGTCGAACAGATGGTCACTGACCAGGATTTGAATGACCACTGCGATGATGTTTCGAAGAATGGGAAGAAGGATATTGGAAATGATGTTCACTTTGCCGATGCGGCTTCTGACCGCAACACAGCCTCGCCCGTGGCAGATATTGCATCAGCGGCTGAACCCGACGTGACCTTAATGACTCTGAACAACTCACCAGAACCGCGCGCCAACCTCTCAGTCGGTGGTAAGAAGACGATGAATTTCTGCATTTCGGATAACCAGCCAACATGTCACATTGTGTAGAACGCATGCCAATCTCTGCATTCCTTGCGGAGAACAATTTTATGATTCTTGAGGCTATTTTTGAGAAGGAAGAGCTGAACGACTGGACACTCGTCCAGGAGCTGACCGTCGACACCTTGCGAGGAATGGGAGTGACGGCAGGGACCGCCATCCGCTTTTGCTTGGCTGTGAAAAGTATGTGAGGAGCTTGATGAGAGAACCATTTTCTTTAGCATTTTTGAAACTCACAACTTCTTTACCCGTGCAGAACACTTTGGTGATGATTCGAAAGGCGCCACACCGCCGGGACACGTGAACATCTCGGTGTCGGTTGACAACATCCAGTCCCTCATGGAAGAGTTGGGCAGCCTCTCCCTCGGCGGTGCTGCTCCCGCCCCCGAAAAGCGCCGATCTGCTACCTCAGTAGCTAGACCTACCACCCCTCTCCTGACGCGCCTTGGCAAAACGGAGACGACAACTGCAGCGGCGTCTCATCTTCCGCAGCGACATCCCGCTAAACTCGACCCCCTTCGGAAACGCGTTCTGGCCACCAGCGTGGCCCCGAAGCCGGCGCCCGCGGTCGCGACCCCTAAACGCATGAGTTTTGCCACCACGTCGACCGTTAACAGCAAGTCCGCCATGGCGACCACTGTCGTGAAGCCGACTGTGGGAGTTCAAGCTGCGGCGTCCTCGCGTCTGAGTGCTCCACGTGCATCAAGGGTTGCAGGCATGAAACCGGACGAGAAGGCTAAAGAGACGACGCCTGAAGAGGAAGTGGTCAAGAAAAGACGATCGGTGACCTCCACGGGTCTTTCTTCGACCCTTGTGGCTTCCACGGCTGCGTCTGCCGCTCGCTCAGTGATCAAACCGGCTGCTAGCAGCAAATTCTTTGCAAAGTCGAGCGTCGCATTCGCGTCTAACGCCGAGGGCAACAAGTCTTCGGTGGGGACATTCCAGGCCACTCCTGCCAAACCACGCGTCAGGTAAGTAGAGTGTCGGAGTTTCTGACCATTCATTCCCTGACCACCTCACCCTCTGCCTCTCCCAATTTAGCACCCGCACCACCCGGTCAGGAGTAGCAGCCGCCAAGCCGAAGATGCCGGTGCTGGGCACGCCTAAGGCCCCAGTCGGTAAGTTCCTGTGAGGGGAAGCGGCGCGATCACAACATCCCCCACGTGTCCAAGAACTTGCATGGAACCACGGCGAGAGCAAAGACCATCGGCGAGCATGCAAGGGGGAAAGCAACGATCTGTGGCGGCGTTTTTACTCACGGCATTCTTCAGGCGCTGTCCCACCCTTTTTCTTTTTCACCACAAAACCAAAAGAGACGGCAAGAGAAACTTGTGGTGCCAAGCGACGCCGCGATGAACCTTGAGGAAAGCACATCGTGCTGGAGAAAGGGGATACGCTCGGTTGTTGAATTCTTTATTTGTCACATATATGTGTGTATCGATCTACTGCTTTGGAGAGAAAGAGAGGCAAGGCGGAGCTCTTTATGTGTAGAGAATCCTGGCAGTAGAACTTTTGATTGTTGATATTGGTGATATTTTCCCCGGAATTCCACATGGGATATTCCTTCACAGTGTCGCACATTGTTGGAAAGTGTGGTGTTACTTGAAGATGTAGGTGTGGATTATCGGAGGTGGAGCGATGCCAATGTTAATGTTACCCCTCGTGTCCAAAGCTGCAACGTCATTACAAAAATATCAACGATGTCCTTCTTCTTCAGTCGAGTCTTTTATGATTCATCAACAACGCATTTTTGATAGGGTTGAGTTGCACATGCACGCGCTGGCCGCGTCGTCATTCAATCGAATTCGTCGACTTCGCGCGTGCTGAGTCTTTCCGTCATTCCCCGCCGCCCATTGAAGATATAGTGGGGAATAGTATAACTTAACTTAACTCAAATAACTCTCCCGTTGCAACAAACACCCTTGTTCTTCTGCCCTTCAGAGCAACAACAGACTCGGGACCCATAGTGTGTATGTTTGTGTTTTTGTCGAAACTACCCGTCTTGCATCTGTTAGTTTTTGTCTCTAATCATCACTGACATCTTGACACGCCGCATTGCTCTCAGTCATCTCGCATTTCGCATATACATCACGACGAAACGCTGTCGAGGGCGCATATTACAATACAATAATAAAGGATGGGATATCTCAAAGTCACCGCCGGTTCCAACTTCGATGGGCCAATGTCGATCGCTCAAGTGAATCGATATCCCGTCTCCATCAACAATGAGTTTTTTGTAAGGTTTTTTCCCTTTTGACGCTTTCGTACCCCCACCGTCCAATATTCAAACTCACAGTCCCCACCTCATCTAATAGGAAGGCATAGTGATTATTCGCATCAACAACTTCGACGAATCGACACTTCCCGCCCCACCACCGCACGTTCCCCAAAACATGTACTTGAATGCTGCCGAGTACTTCAAGGACCGCTCGCGCCAATTCTCGTTCCAGGTCGAAGGAAAGTTCAAGAAGACGGTCAATGGCGATGACCTGTTTTGGGATATCAGCTTTCCGTACCCGCTTACGGGACTCCCGTTTTTCACGCCCATGGTCGTGAAGGCCCTGCAGTACCTGGATCCGGCGACTGAGGTGGATTTTTATGCCAAGGTGAGATGAGTAAAGGATGGGAAAACGTTGTTGTTTACCCTAGTTGTGCTTATGCCATACTTGTTTCGTGATTTTAGGAACAATACGTCCGCTCCTCAGTTCTAACCATGATGAACTCGATCACAGCGTGGAAACCCACCGGTCTGTCTTCGGACGAACAAGCCGTCATTGATGAAAACTTTCTTGCCCCGCCCAGCGACGACGACGATGGTCACAGCGATTCCGGCTCGATCGCGTCCACCAACGGCCTGCCCGCTCCACCCGCGGTCATCACCCGCAACGGATCCTCGGAACGCATCCTCCAACCGGAAACCCTCGTCAGCGGCGTTCAGGAAGACCTGGCGCTCATCATCTCGTCCATGCGTAGATCGAGCCTCGAAACCACCTCGCCCACCTCCCCGACGAGTGCCAAGAGCAAACATGAACCCCCGAGGTCGGATGTGGCTAAGCGACGCAAGTTTTTCTTGAGTGCGGAAAATAGAAAATTGGTCAATTTCCACCCGGATTGCATTTATGCGTTCGAGAGTTTCAACCCGTGAGTTCACCCGCTCCATACAACCTCTCACGAACGGAATGATATCCAGTGGGAAGTCTAAACTCAATCCCGTTTTCTTTTCCCCGCAGCAACATGATGTTTACAACCTTCGAAGCCAAACTCCCCGGCTTCAACATTGACGTCAAAAAATACTTCCCCGTCCGCCGCCTCGTCCGCGTCTCGATGCGCTCCAAAGACGGGAAAACAACCTACCTCGGCATCGAACTCGAACTCGTCTCGGGCGACCAGGACAGTTCCACGTGGTCCATTCAGTCCGAGGGCGCCGGCGGATCTTCGGGGCAGGCAAGCAAGAAGGGAAGTCGGGAAAGTGTGAAAGGATAGATAGAAAGGCATATATCGTGGCATCTCTACTCGGCCCCTGCATCTTTATACCGCATCCCTGTTCATTCGCACTTTCCACTGCATTGGACAACTGGAAGCAGACAGCCACATCTCAACGCTCCTCTGGACAATTCCCCACATCTCACCATCTTCACCCCAATGTAATCCCCATAATTCTCTGGATACTTCTCTACTCAGAAAACGTTTTTCGTATATACTATCACACAACCGAGTCCTTGGCATTCTCAATCAGATGATGGTGTCTACGTATTACGATTATTTAAAAAAGGGCCCAAAGCTAAGTTAAACAGCTCAAATATCAAAGCGAAACTGAAACCAAAAGATGAGATGAGCGCTACATCTAAAAAGAACGCTAAGAGCTTTTTGTCTCACTCAACAACATGGCCAGTATTTTCTCTCCCTCACGTTTCTCTCGTTCAATCTCACTTAAGCTCCGTCCGCTCCCTACTCTCCCAAATCTGCATATCCATCGTATCCATTGTCAAAAACCGATGGATATGCACCGTCTTCTTCTGCCCATATCGTCGGACGCGTCCAATGGCCTGCACTTCCGCGGCCGTGTACTCGTGCTGGGTTTCGGCGAGGAGCGGGGAGAGGAAGATGGCGTGGTTGGCGATAGTGAGGTTGGCGCCGGACGCGGATTCGGTCATGACGTTGAGAAGGAGGACGCGGGGTGTGGAGGTGTGATCTTCGTCTTGGAATTTCGCGAGTGCCGACGACTTTGCAGTCGTCGATCCCTGGAGATGCAAGAACTTGATGTTGGCATCCAGCAACGCTTCCGCGACGCGCACCATGAGATCATCAAACTGAACAAACACGAGCACGCGCTCATCCTTCGGCAAGCTCTTGATCAATTTCACCAGCTGCGACAATTTCTTGCCGTAACGGGTCAATTCCTCATTTTCATCTTCAGCGCCAATCACGGACGCGAGGACCACGTTGGTCACGCGTGCTGCCGCTTCGCATCCCGCAACGGGACATTTTTGGTTGGCTGCTGAATCGGTCAAGCAGGTGGAACACCCCGTGTGGCCGCAGCAGGAGAGAACGGCGAGTTGCGCGGGAACAGCGCTCGTGGGTGTCCCATCCATTGCATCAGCAGCACCATCTTCTGTAGCTGCAATCGTAGCAGTCGAAACGGTATTCGCACACCCCGGACACGGATAAACCCTCGCTTCCCTCCCCGCAAGTTTCGCCTGCTGGAAATCACGCACGAGTGTGAAGTACCGCAACGAACGCACGCGGCCCGTGAGTTCTTTCACCAATCGACGGAGGTCATGCACCATTTCGCGCATCCGCCAGACGTCGTCGTCGAGCGTGGTAGCCGTAGTGGATTTCTTGATCTTGACTGAATCAACACAGTCGTCAGAACCATCGTCGTACTCCTCACTGTCTTCTTCATCAGTGTCGAGGACGACGGGTTTTTTGGCAGGTTTTTTTGCAGGCGTTTTGGGTTTGGGTTTGTTTTTAGGTGTGGACTTCCCACCACCACCACCCCCACCTTTCATCATCATATCAAAGTAACTCGACGTAATAACCTTTCCTTTCCCTTTGTCCTTCCCACTCCCACTGCCCTCCCCATTCACTTCCCCCACTCCCGCCTCCGCAAGCAACGCGTGAAAAATCTCCACCGCCTCAGGATCACCCACATCCTGGCCCTTCAACCAGCGTTCCCGCCACTCAATGAACGGGGACGGTGCGTCTTTAAACGCGCCACGACGGGCCAGGGCCTGGTGATGCTTGTTGGCTTCTATAAGATGACCCAGGAGCGACTGCTTGCATTCGTCGAGTTGCGCGGTGCGTTCGGCAACAATGACCTGACAGGCTTCGCGGGCGTCCGAGCGGGTGGGCGCCAGTTTCGTTGTCGTTGTTGTAGTAGCTGACGATGATGTTGTTTTGCTGCTCTTCTTTTTGACTTCCTGCTCAACATGCAAGTCAAAATGTGAACACCGCTTCAACAACGCCTCCTCCGCCGTCTTAGAGCTCCCCATCGCCTCCCTCAGTCTCTTCTCCTTATCCCCATTCGTCTTCAGTGTTTTCTTGGTATCCATTTCCATGGCCTGTAGATGATGTTCCAATTCCAAATAAATCGCTCGTTCCGCCGCCGGCAACCTTATCTTCAACAAATGTTCTACCGCGGGGATTTCATCAATTTCCGCAATATTCTGTCGCACAAACCGATCCAAGAACAATTGGGCAAGTTCATGGCGATGCGCATGCCACGCCGTCGTATGCACTTCGCGGAACGACAAAAACTTTTCCGCCGCAGTCGCCTGCAGTGCATTTTGGTCTTTACGGGTGACGACATGGTCATCGAGGCCGAGATTGACGCCCAAAAAGGTAGCGATGGATTTGATGTCGCGGAAATCGCGCTGCGGTGGTGTACCGGACAGAATCCAGCGGAGCGTGGATTGGAGGTGGGTGACAGACGCGTGGGTTTGGCCGTCGAGGTACGTGTATTCGTCAATGACGAGCCGGTGGAAGTGAAACATTTCGAGGGAGGGGCATTTCATGTGTCGCCAGTTTTTGCGCACGGCGGCGCTGCGGAGACCCCAGGGGTCGATTTCCACGGGGGCGGTTTTGCGGGTTGTTTTCTTCACTGCAGGGACCTTTTTGGTGGGTGCCGCAGCGGGTTTCTTTATCTTTTCCTTTTTCACCGGTGCAGCTGCAGCAGCAGCTTTTTTGCTAGTCGGCGCAGCTTTCCTTGCCCTTAGATTCTTCTTCCTCTCCTCCCATTCGTCCAACATCTCCTCCAAATGCTCCACATTACTTGCGGGTTCCCACGTCGCATCTTCAATGGGGTACCCTTTCCATTTCACCTGGTACATGACGCCCGATCCATCTCCAGGGTCATCGGCGTCGAGGATGCGTTCAACCTCATACACGCCTTCTTCGAGAGATTCGGTTTCGTCATTGTCGTTGTCCGAGTCTGTGCCGAGAGGGATGTAGTCCTCTTCGTCTTTGACGTCTTCTTCTTCTTCCTCATCTTCGTCTTCGGTGGTGTCGAGATTGATGACTGGCCGTTTGCGGGTAGTTGCGGCCCGTTTGGCACGGGGTTTAGGTTCGAGTGCTGTTTTCGCTTTGCGCTTAGATGAAAGGTTGAATGGCCCATCCTCATCCTCGTCCTCTTCATCAACTTCATCATCGTCCTCTTCTACTACAATGCTCTCTTCCTCACCCCCGCCCTCACCCACCCTCTCACACTCCTTCGCACTCAATCTTTTCGAAACTTGCACAATCGTCGGATCCTTGAACGTACGACCCCGTTCAATGTTCTCAATCACCTCCCCAAGTCCCTCCGTCCCCAACTTCAATGCCTCAACCTGCCGTCTCAACGCCTTGAGCGCACTCTCATATTTCAAAATGAATCGTCGCCCAGCACCCGCGGGCAATTCACCATCCCCAGCGAAACCGGCAAGTCGTTTCCAGTAAGTATCCGACTTGAGCATTCGGGACGCAACCACAATAATGTCGGCGTTCTGGAAGTCCGCGATGGTCAGGCGGTTCATGTTGGCAACGGTTTCGATAGCGAGGACATTGAATGCCGACCCCGTGAATTTACGGATTTCCGAGGGCCATTGTTTGGATAAATGGCCAGGGACGACAATCAGGGTGGCTTTGATCGAGATGGCGCCCGGAACGATGGGCAAAGGGTCGGGGGCTTTAGCGCAGTCAATCAGACCTAGAGTGATAGCAGTTTTGCCGTACCCAACTTGGTCAGCCAGTACTCCACCGCGGATCAAGACCGGCCGTTCGGCTTTCGCTTCAACCCGCAATCGCAACGGTTCAAGCACCGCTTCCGAAATTTCCTCCTCAATAAATGGTTCCGCATCTTCTTTTTCCTGCTCCAGCATCCAACTCAACGACCGGAGCTGTTCAGGGCGCAGCGGGAATTTCTTGAAATGAGGTGGTTGGGGATGTTGCGGGTCCGGTCGGTTACTCTTCAACGTGAAAGCCGGAAACTCTCTTATCGTGTATTCATTCGTAAGCCGCCACGAGAGTTGCGCGGGGTTAGTTCTGTCCTCGCTCTTCAGGTTCGACAGGGCGCGGTGGAGCAGGGTCGCGACATTAGCACCAATCCGCAGAGTGCCTGTATGGTCATCACAGCGCAACTGGGCCACAAAGGGTTGCGGGCGGTTTTTGAGGGCCTGCTCGTAGGGTCCCGCCTGGATCGGATCCTCAATCGGTACCAGCCGGTTGCCACCCAGGATCTGCCACCTGAGATCTGGCGGGGTGGGTGCACAGCGTTCACAGGTATGAGTCAGTGGGGCAGTACCCATATCCATCCACTGTTCAAGGTGCTCGAAATGTGGCAACCGTTCCGTGATCCACGCAAGAGTCTCAAACGTTTTCCTTCCTTTATGCAGCAACTCTATATCCGCCCAATGGCCCTGAGGCCACAATGAGTCAACGTACGTCAAGGGCACACTGCAGTTCAAGAGCATGATGGCCTGGTCGCACGCATGGGTGTCGAGTGAAAGTGCGGATTCGGGGAGGGAGAACATGGCCTGTTCGGCCAACGGGACGACGAAGCGCACTCCCGTGGCGTCGCAGCGCCTGACGGGCACGTGGCACTCAGCTTCTTGCGGGCCCTCAATGGCGCTGGGCCGCCACGAGGAATCGAGTTGCGCGGCGATCACGCGGACTTCTTGGTAGGCTAAGGCGCGCGAGCTGGTAGAGAAAACAAAGGGGTCGTCTTCGGGTTTGCCCGCGCGGGTCGGGTCGAGGAACATGAGCAACGCGTGCTGCTTCTGTTCCCCATCCTCATCACCACCATCGAGAGTGTCATCCGCGTCTTTCTTATGCAACGCACACATCGCCGTCCCACACTTTTCAAACAACGTATACGATCCCGCAATATCGCGTTCCAGCCAGCCTTGGGCATGCTCCGGCACCTCCGAAATGATCATCTTGGACCACCATTTCTCATTCTCCAACCCACCTTGCGCGCCTAGACGGGCCTTCCACGAGGGCACCAGTTCTCCAGCCCCTTGCATTGTCAGGTAGAATGATTTGGGGACGGGGAGGTACACCCGCCACTGCCCGCTGAGGAAATCGGTTGAGTCGCGGGTAAGCATCATGCGGGCCACGGGCCGCGAAAACAGTTCCCGCAGCGGACTGTTGACGTTCTCTGTGTAGGGCGCGTTCACAAACAAGCGCCATTCTGGCTCAATCGGGTCAATGAGCAGCTCGAGGGTCGCTTTAGGTGCTTCATACACCGCGACCCAGATTTCCTGTCGCTTGAGAATGCGGAACCGGAATTCGGCGTCCTTGAGCGCTTCAATCGCAGTATTGCGCCACAAGTTCCACGAGAACTGATTATAGTCCTGCAGCTGTCCAATCAACTCATCAAGCAGGTCCGCCACAAACCCTTCAATAGCCAGTCGCATAGGAAGCACTCCCTTGAGATTTTCCTCAAACTGCGCAGGGGTCATGCGCGGGTAGGTGATGGGCACATAGTTATGTTTAGGCCGCTTGCCGCACTTTTCACACGACGTCACCCCACAGTCTTGACAGACCCGGATCTGACAGGTCTGCACCACGCCGCGGCCTTCACACCCACATAGCCGGGCACTGTGCTTGGCCTCGTCCAAGATGGACGCGATGGTACCCACGGTCCGACAAGTGACGAGATCGTACGGGATGGGCTTCAGCTGCTCTTGCCCCACAATTTTCGATATGGGCACTTCCGTCAATTCCATTTCGGGTTTGACGTCCGAGTTCCCATCTCCGGGCTTTAGGGCGTCCATGGCGACCACCATTGCAGACAGCATGCATGTGCCAACGACTGTTGTGGACATGGCATTGCCAGCCAAATCCGACAACTGATCGAGCGATTCCCGCGTCAGCAGCAACTCATCAATCGGCAGACCCTGCAAAGACAACGCCTCAAGTCCCGTCAAGGGCCCACCTCGGGTAGTGATGTACGGGATCATTGATGGGGTGAGACACGGACTGATGCCAAAAATGCCGCTTCCTGTGGTGCGGTCCACGTTCTGACTCAAGTTCCACACGAGGGTTTTAAACGACGCGTCGACATTATCCTTGATTGCCAAACGGATGTAGGAAATATCCATCAAGTCCAACACGCGTTCCGTCTGCACATTGGCCCATTCCTGCCACGAGGACTGGAGCAGCGTGCACACACCTCCATCCTGCCACTCGGTCAATGGGCGCAACGTGCCGAGATGTTCTTCATCTCTAGCTTTCTTATGCCGACTTTCGCACCGCACCCATTCGGTACGCCCACGGTGCGGCTGTTGTGCAGCCTGCACAAATGCATCGCGCGCCTTTTGGACCCGTGGGTCGTCTTCTTGCAGAAGGAGCGCTTCGACGGGTACGGATGCGGGGCGGGTGAGGGAGCGGACAACGTTTAACCAGGTGTCCGGGTAACTTCGGTCGTGAGTCACTTCTTTGTCGACGGCAAAGAGGTACCCGCGGGTGCGGGTGTGCGGGATGTAGTAGTGTTTGGTGTCGAGATTGGTGTGCTTTACTCTGTAAAATCATCAGGGAGGTAAACAAAAGGATCATGAGAGGTAACTGTATGTGCTTGGAGCACATACCTGTAGCCATGCTTCTCAATCGCCGGTTGCACGGAACCTTTCCAATCCGCTTGCACGACATTTTCCAAGATAATCAGCGGCGGGCGGTGTTTCGCGACCCACTGCAACATTCCGCGGAACGTGCGGCCCGATTCTCCAGAATCCGCCAATTTCTTCTTCTGATTGTTGAGATTGGAAAAATCGACACACGATGTTCCCGCAACCAGCAAGTCCACATTCCCAGGCACTTTCCGCAACGCCCCATACGCAGTCGTGGCTTCATCCCCGCCGAGCTCGCACACATCGCGGAACAGCAGGGGCGGAGCAAAGTTGCGTTCAATGTAGGCTTGTTTGAATGGCTCGATTTCGCAACTAAATACGTGCTCGACCTCGAAACTAACGCCGTAGCATTGCTTGATTGCGCGCGAGATCAACTCCAACGCCAACAAGGGGCTTTCCGTCCCACTGCACATGGTCGCGACCCGCAACTTTCGGCCATTCAAGCGTCGTGCCACATCGGCTATCAACGGCATCTTTTTCACCAAGTCATAGAACATGTCCGGCAAGTCCTTCATGGGCGGGAGTTCTTGCTCTTCTCCCTTCTTCAGCATCTCTTTCCGGATCGCTTCGCCGTCCATGGATGCGAGGGAGCGTAACGTGGTTCGTTTTTGTGGGGACTCGGCGGGGGAGGTTGCTGAGACGGGTGTGTTGGAGACGCTGGGTTTGGCGGCGGCTTTGGTGGGGGACTTTGTAACGAACATGTCCATGCTGCTCTGGTGTTTCAACACAGAACGGCCGGATTGTCTCGACCCTGCATACCATCAAAACAAACGATAGCAAAGCTCAGAACGTTGGGCCAAAGGGACGCTTGAGAATGGGCTAAAGGACCATGACTTTACCAGGGGTGGAGGCCTGCCGCTTTGAGTTTGGAGTATACTGGAAATCATCCTCGGACTCGCTTTCAATAATCCTGCGTTTCGCCATTGGAGGGCGGTGAGTGCCCGAAGTGGGTTGATGGGAAGGGATGAGAGTATATATGGAAAGCTCGCTCGCAGCTCGCTCGGACATGGGTTTGGCACACTCCAGTCTGTTGCAATGTCCGAATTACTCGAGTGGCGCAGTCTACGCGTCGCCCCAACCAAGTCGTGCAGCTCAACCCTGCCTGAGGGATGAAAAAGAAAAAGAGATTAGAAAGAGCTGTGTAAAAAGGGACAAAAGGCGTCAGAGAGCAGCTCCCCTCTACCCTCGTCCCCCCTTTTGAAACAAGCATTGCAAGATGTCAGGCGAAACTACCACCACCATCACTGAAGGACCCTGCCGTGCGGAGAACGCCCCCAGGTTCACCGTCTCAACCAGCCAGTCCTCTACCTCAAATGGTATGAAAGAGACGAAACATGACATTGTCTTGTAATCGGATTAACATGCTCTATCAGGCTGCAATACATTGAGCTCATCGAAGCCGAAAACGCGGGGCTGAGGGAGATGAGGACCAAAGTTGATTAAGGCATTGAGAAAGGTCAGCAATTCATCCGCCAACGGTATGATTAATTATTGTTCCAATGGGCACAATCTGAATTGACCACGATATTATCTCGCAGGATTGAAATTGACCGACGTGAATCGCTCCCGGAAGCGCAGCAAGAGACGTGGGACCGGGACCTATTAGGGAATTACTGTGATGCGATGGATAGGTTTCCCAGTTCCAAACACCCATTTATTTATCGCATGTGGAAAGAGTTTATCAGTACCTATTGTAGCTAGTATCTTTCCAAGCCAGTTGTCGCTGCTGTTTCCTTCCTACACTAGAGTTTAGCCATCTACCCGAATATTCTATTCAACTGACGCGCTTCTATTTGTCGACGTTTCGCTTGCATCGATAATACTCGTTACGTGTGCTTCTAGTTAATACGATCGAATCTATCTATCTTCAATGTACTTTTCTGGGTAGGTCCCGTCGATTCCAATTTCACGGCTAGCAATGTACATTCTCATGCTGTAAACATTTCAAGAACGCACATACGACTCGCCTTCGGTTTCTCGCGTTAGGCAACTGCATCACCGGAAGAACTAGTCGCTGTAATCCATTTTGTGAAAGAGGGCATTTTCCTGCGCCGGCTTCCTGGAACGCATGCTTTCCTTGCTCAATTTGACCTCACCACAGGCTCGCAGATATCACAAAACGTGCACGGACAGGGTTATATCGGGCACATGATTTTTGACAGGACGCGTCCTGGTCTTTGAGTACCCGTATGCCACCATGGTGGCCTATCTTGGGAAGGATCTACCCTTCAGTCTGCCCCCCCGGAAGTTCTCTCGGGTTTTCAACCCTTTTCAGCTGGACGCCGACATTCCACCAGCTCGTACCTTTCCGCCGCCTGACAGCCTACCACCGCCACCGGGGCCTTTTACCGACCTCTCGAAAGGGCCTAACTGGACTAGTTCGGAAGGGGGAAGTGGGATTGGGTGCCGGGGCGCACCTGATTCAAGTGTACAGTGTTGGAGTCTGGTACCAGAACTCCAGTGCTGGCGTGGCCGAGAAGAACAAGTGCACGGGAGCTATTTCGCCAGAAGACGTCGACCAGTCGATACTGTCTGGACATTCCGAAGTGTTTGGGAATTTATTCTCCTCCCAAAAAACGCGAAACCGAAACAACGGTTGACGGACTGCGGCCTGCGTGTGGCTTTTTAACACCCCAAACTGCGCTTTTGAGAAACTGCTGCTCCACTGCGCACCAACTGCGGCCCCAGCCCTCTATAAAAGCCCACTTCATCCCCATTCCCCCTCTCGTTTTCTCCCAATCCTCTCCGGCCTCTGGCTAAGATCGATCGTAGTATCTGTTCTATTCAGTCTGATAACTGAATTCTGTTTTGCACGCAAAACAAATCGTTTGTCAAACTTATTTTTGAAATCTCGCTGGGGCTCTTTCCTTGGGCTTGCTCAAGGGCCCCTGGCACCCAGTGTCCCTGGTATTGCACTACCTCTGGGTGATGCTGATATTTGAAGAAAAGGAAGAAAATATGTGGGGAAGATGTGGAAGGTATAAGCTGGAAACTTCAGGAAGGGAT
Source organism: Powellomyces hirtus (assembly GCA_025526995.1). Classification (NCBI taxonomy): domain Eukaryota; kingdom Fungi; phylum Chytridiomycota; class Chytridiomycetes; order Spizellomycetales; family Powellomycetaceae; genus Powellomyces; species Powellomyces hirtus. Next base: position 149,066 of record JAHLKG010000031.1, on the reverse strand, counting down.
TGGCCCATCCTCGGGTGCTCGAACGGGACGGGAATTGATAAATTGACCGTCTTTCGTCTGCGACCCTCCTTTCCGAGCGGGATTGTAATGTACATGTACAAAACGTTTCTGAAACTACTACTCGTTCTTGCGATTGTTTTCAAATGTTTTGGAACCCCGATTCTTTGTTTCTCACTCGCGGGTGAAGCTGCGTCCAGCAGATCTAGCTTTGACCTGCGCCAGTACATCTCTAAAACTGGTGTGAGATGTGATCACTTTACAACCTGTACAATTCTGTTGCCGCCCCTTCCATCCCATCTGGCGCGATGAAGCAAGCTCCAGAGACTTTTCTTATCCACACACGCTCCCTTTCAATTCTAAAAGTACATCCATGGCACACACAAAACACTATTCCTCACTAATCAGAAGCACGCCAACTGTGCACCCCATATACAACACCCATCCCAGACCCCACAGGTGCAAAATCCCCATCATCCAGCTGCACCACTTGGGTGCCAAAAATTCAAATCCATGGCTCGTCCCCGCTCAAAGCACCCAGTACCTAGTTCCGTAACCGCATACGTAAAAATCGCCACACAGCCTGCTCGGGGCCCCACGCTGCAGCCAGTTACAGCAAAGCCCGCCCACACAACAAACCGCCCCATCACGGCTATACATTGCAATCTGGGCAGCCCGCCATAGAGAATTGGGTATACCAAGGGGAAACAAAGAGGGGCCCGAACATGTGCGCGCATGTGGGCAAAGAGCGGCGCGACGAGGAGGCGAGGAAGAACGCGCACAAAATGGCGGAAGAGGTCATTTTCTCCCCGTTTTCGGAATGTGGGGGTGAAGGTTTGGGTATGTCCTACACGTCAGTAGTTTTTTTGGATCAATGGTGTAATATCGTGAATTGCCCCCGGTAAGAAGGTAAAGATTAGCGAGTGGGTTTGAGGAACGATGGTTAAAGAAATATTGGGGAATCGCACTTTCCATCTCGGACATAAATCCAGTTTTCACTATACCACAAAGGTACAATGAACCCGTCATCATCAGCATCAAGGAACCAAAACCAGTCAAAGCCATCCACGGCAGAGAGAGAGACCAGTGAAAGCCAATGCACTCTGTCCACTTCATGTCCAGCACCTTCAATGAGGCGCGGACAGACATTGCGCGGACAGCCACAACCCAAACCAAAACACTGTACCAAACTCAATATCAAAAAATCATCTTCACAACTCGCATTATACTCTGCCCAAACCGCGACTCCTACTCTAACTAAGCCGTTTCACCAAAAACCCCATTCCATATCCCATACATCCCACCCTCACATTGCCACACATCACTCCGCCGCCGGGGCCGCCACCCGGCGTCTTGTGACTCGGGTGCGGGTGGTGGGTGGTACTTCCATCCGTTTCTGATCGGTTGGGTGCGTGGTGGTAGGGGAGGGTGGACGCGCGCGCTTCCGGGTGGTGGGTTGTTGGGACGCAGTGAATTCCGACATCGGGAATGGTTTCGTGGCTGCTGCTGCTGCGGTTGCTCGCGCGCGGGTCGTTCGGGGTTTAGGTGATGGCTGCTCAACAACAACACCATCGTGGTTGTCCGGTTGAGGTTCGTCATCGCTGCCGTCGCTGCCGTCGGGTCGGTTTTCGTTTTTTGCTGCGGGTGCAGCAACATCAGCAACTGCTCGAGCGCGAGTGGTGGTTCGCGTTTTGCGGGGCTGGGATCCATGTTGTTCTACCTTGGCGGTTTCAACTTCCAAAGCAGCAGCTGCCGTGGCGGAATCATCTTTCCGAACCACAGCACTAGCAGCAGTAGTTGTCCGGCTTCGAGCAGTCCGCGGCTTCACCGACCCCTTCTTGCCCACAAAATGTCCCACCTCTCCACCCCCCTTCCCAACATCCGCCGCCAAAGCAACTGACGGACGGTCCACTTTCGCAGTCGCAGCTGCACGGGCGCGGATGGTTCGCGGCATCTTTCCTTTCCCACCACCCTCATCCCCAACCCCCACACTCACACTCGTCTCATTCTCAGCCCCAAATTCCCCATCGCGATCCTCGTCCTCTGCAGGTAGTACCGCCTTCAAATCCGCATCCGTGTCCGCAGCAACTGTAGCGCGCGAGCGGGTCCTCTGTTTCCTCCTCAGTTTCGCCTCGCCAGCACCCGCCTCCTCCTCCCCCTTACTTGCGTCACAAGCATGCTTCACAGCCGTTGTTTCCTGGTCAGAGTCAGATACGGGTGATGCGGGATCGTGTTTAGCAGCACTACCGCCGGTAGTGGTTCGCGTTTTCTGCGCCTTGGGTTCGTGAACGGCTTTCACCTCTTCACCCTCCAATTCAGGTCCCGCTGACGGACCCTCTACTTGCGCAGCGGCTCGCGATAGGGTGATTCGCTTTTTCGTCACACCCGTTTTCTCTCCCCCCTTTTTTTCCAACTCATCACCCTGTGCTTCTTTATCATCTGCCCTGTCTGACAGGGGTAGAGAATCTGCAATCTTTCCCTCAATCTCAGGGGCAACAGCCGCTCGAGACCGGGTGTTTCGCGGTTTGGCCACCGGCGCAACACCGTCAGCATCCCCGCCGGCCTTCTCCTCCTCACTCGACGCACGACCAGGACCAGGTGCGGGAGTTGCAGGTGCACGCAAGCCCACTAGTTCAATCTTCTCATCCCCGTCCATTTCTAGTTCCTCTTCCTCCTTCTCCACCGTGAGGGCTGTTTCAGTTTCACCATCACCAAGATGCAAAGATGGGAGATGATCCTGCGTCTCATCCTCCTCTTGCTGCGCACGTCCCGCGCGGGTGGTGCGACGCGCACTGGCTGGTTTCTTCTTCCCCTTAGCCTCGCCCATTTCATCTGCCGCAGCCGCCGTGACCGTTCGTCGCGCGCGAGTTCGCGGCACAGAAGGCGGAGCCGGAACCCGAGCCCGCGTGACGCGTTTCGCGGGTCGTTCATCCGAATCCCCCGCAAGCTCCTCCTCTGGTCGAGCAGTCATCTCTACGGGATTCCGAGCAGGTGAGGGTGGAAGTACAGACCCCTGCTCTGCCAACGGTGCTGTTTTTGCCGGTCGGCCGCGCTTGCGTCCTACCGCGGGTAGAGTTGCAGTCGCTGTTTCCCGGGGTCCGGACTGGGCTGGTTCCGACAGCGCCGGAGGCAAATCCACCATCTCTAGCGACCCTGCCGCGTTCCCCGCTTCCTGCGCGTTCTCCCCCGCCACCGGTAGTGTTGAAGTACTTTCTGCCATCGCAGAGATATCGTGGGTCGGATCGCACCCAGGATCAGTCGAGGTCTGTTTCTTGGGTTTCGTCGGGGCGCGCTTGCGGGTAGGCGGGGGCGGTTGGACGTCCGGTTTAGCGGCGCGGGCCCGGGTGGTGCGCTTAGTGGATTCCTCCTCCTCCACACCGTTCTTGTCCCGTATATCAGCGCCTTCTCCGCCCTCGGTGCGTGGTGAGGACGGTTCCGGAATAACCACCGGGTCATGTTCCGCCTGTTCAGGTAGCGTGGTGGCGCGTTTACTGCGTGTGGCGCGCTTCGCAGGCGGTGCGCTGACGGTTTTGTCACCGGCAGATTGTGTCGAACCATTCACCAGTTCAATACCGAGAGGTAAGTCGGGTACAGGTGGGTGTTGGTCAATTTTCGCGGCTTTCGCCGCAGCACGGTCTCGAGTTACGCGCTTCTCTGGCTTTGCGCTGTCGTCCACTTGATCACTATCCATTGTTTCCATGATTGCTCCATTATCGGGCTCCGAATGCGCCGGTGCATCAAAAACAGGCGCGACGCGCTTCACTTTCTCCTTCTCTGCTACTGGACGACGGGCACGCGTGACCCGCTTAGTTGGGGATGTCGCCTTGGTGTCTACCACCTCGTCGCCCTGTACCTCACACTCCAGAATCGCACATGTCTCTTCCTCCGGTTCCGCCGCAGCGCGTGCCCGTGTTTTGCGCTTCCCAGGGTTACTTTTGCTGCCTCGCGAATTCCTCGTCGCGGCCGCTGGAATGTTCGCGCCCGGGATCTCAGTCTCCACCCTCCCGTGTTCTGCTGCAGCGTTTGCCCGGGTGACGCGCTTCGCGGGCGGCACGTCCGTCTCGTCCGGGTCGTCTGGTACGGGTCCCTTAATGCGTTTCGGTGTTGATGGTGCCGGTGTGGGTTGTGTTTCAGCGGGCGCGTAGGCGGAAAGAGATTTCGAGCTCGGTGGCGAAACTGAAGGGTCCGCATGTTCAATCGGTTCGTCGGCCATTGCAAGGGAGATTGTTGGTTCTGCATCCGCTTCTCTGCCATCCGGAGGTGAATTCGCAGTACTTAATTCATCCGCGTGTTGATCTACGCGCACTGCCCGCCCCGGTCTCCGCGTCTTCTTCCCAACCGTTCCCTCCGTTGCTGCGTGGCTCACACCCACCGCAGACGGGGCGGCCTTTTTCGAGTGGGCCGGTACTCGTTCTTCCCCTTTCTCTGCATTAGCTGCGGCGCGGGCCCGAGTGGCGCGTTTTGGAGGCGGTTCTGTGTGCGGTGTCGTTCCTTCTTCGTTGGCGGGTGGTTCAGATTTAGATTCCGCCACGTCTGCGATTGGTTCAGGTGAAAGCACTGGCTCGGCTGCAGGATCGAGTTTGGTGGTGGGTGGTCGGCCGCGCTTGCGCCCGATCAGGGATTTCGCCGCAGGGGATGCAAGGGCAGGCTGTTCTGAGAAAGTTGTGAGCTGGACTCGAGTTGTGCGTGCGGCACGTGTGGTCCGCTTTGGGGTTGCGTCTTCGCGCTCAGGACCAGCAGACTCTCGTATGTTGTTATCCTTGCCCCTTGACGGCGTGCTGCCTCCACCCAAGGGGCTAGGCGGCTCTTTCTGGCGCAAGCTCTCAAGGCCATCAATGCCATCGGTAGCATCAACCATACCTGCAAGAGACGAACCGCGCTGTAACGGTGAAGAGGCGGTGTCAGCTGCCTTCGGCACGGGTGTAAATTCCCGTGCCAAATTGGGTTTAGGAAGTGGAGACGGTGAGGACCGCGTCGTGAGCTCAATGACGATCGATTGGCGCGGTTTCGTGCGTCGCGGGGTGGTCGCGGGTGAGTCTGCGAAAATGGCCGTTCTGGGCGTCTTGTTGGGTGTTGCCCCTGGTCGCTGATTGATAAGTGGAGTAGTTGCAATCTTCGGGCTGGTGTGGTTCTTTCTTGCGGGTGATGCGGTTGACTCGTGATTTGTGACACTCGTGCTGGAGTCACGTTCACCCCGCTGAGTCTGGGGAGTATCTGAGTCTGAGGTCATCAGGCCCTCGTGAATTCCTTCCAAGGGCAAATCTACTCTGTCACAGGAAGCGGGAACATCGATCGGCTGTCCGCTTTCCTGCTCACTCATGATCACGACATATGCACCAGAGGTCCTATCGCGGTTCACGGCAGCGGATAAATCGATCTCCTGGCGCACGGACACGGTATTCTCGCCACTCTCGCGCTCGTTCCGCACGATCGCAGGGTCTGCGGTCATGTGTTCATCGGGGACTGCCTCTTTGAGTGGCGACAGCACCGATTCATCTGTCTTGTCCTCGGTCATAATCGGAGCGTAGGCGCTGGTCTGACCCATTTCACCCGTTTGAACGGGAGACGCGATCAATCCAGGAGAGGCGAGAACCTGGACCTTGTCCGCTTCGCTCTGCAGCTCAGTCTCCATGTCTGCGGGTCTTTCCATATCCGTAGAGTCTTCAAGAGTTTTGCCAAGTGGCAATTCCATGGGTGCGGGACAAGAGAGGCTTTCATGCTGCTCGAGTTCCACCTGCTGATTACTCTCGACCTCGAGTCCTCTGGGCGACCCCACCGGCTCAGGATAGGGGAGAGGTTCAGGCTGCTGCTCCTTTTGGAGTTTGGCTGGTGTACTGGCGCCATCGTCTGAGGCGTCTTCAACCGGCACCTCCACGGTCTCACAGGATGCCAGATCTGTACTTTGTGTTCCTTCATCATGCTGTTCAATGTCCACCTCGGTTGGCGTACTGACTGGGTCATCAGAACGCTCTGTGACAGGCGATTTCACCAACCCACAGTATGCCGGATCCATCGCATTCTTTTCTTCGGTCATCTCTTCAGAGCCGATAGCGACAGGTGCATTGACGCAGTCATCGAAGGTCTTCTTGACAAGCGAATCCACTGATTCAGTAGCTGCAGAGTTCTCGGACCTTTCAGTCTCACTCATTGCGCCGAGTTTGATCGTTGACGGCACAAGCTTGCTCTCATCATGGCTGTCTTCCGCGGGCATCTCCAATGACTCAAAATCGGCGGAAATCTCGATTGTAGGCTCAGTCGCCTGCTCAATCGCTGTTGCAACATCTTCATTCCCGCAGTCCACACAGCCAGTCATGGGAGACAAGCTCTGGTGTGGAGATAAGCTCGGATCGGCATTTCTGACCTCCCCGGCTAATTCCACGTCTGCACCGGGTGTGACAGGTCGATCCACAAAATCAGACGCCGGCGCCTCTCCGGTGCTGGTCGGGGAGGACTCTTTTTCACATGGCGAAGGGCTGCGGCTAAACGACTGTCGATGTTCGAGGACTGCCTGGCTTTCTACCACGTGGGCAGCAGATATACCATCATCTAGCTGCGTAACGTGTTCATTGTATGGGAGAGAGGCTGCCGTTGTAGTTGTTGTATCTTGAAGCTCCATCTGCTCACCCGCCTCTATTGCCCGAGCGTCAGCAACGTTAATGGTCGGCCCATCATTTGTGGACCCTATCTGCATGGCACAATTGGAGATCTCGATCGAACATTCTTGCAGCATTGGTTCCTCATCGTTGCGGTGAGCATCTGCACGGCCCACCAATTCTGGAACCATCACAGTTGCATCGTCTCCCAACTCTGGGACCTCGTCGGCATTATCGTCTGCCGACACTACCGATTCATTCGAATCACTGGAACAGCGGCTATGGGTTGGGCGCTTCACCCACCCCCAATCGCTGTCGGAATTTGTCGCCGCAGCCCAGGCTACCGCAAAGCGGCGTCCGTTGATCCACAGAGAATCTGCTATACCCATGGATGTTTCTTCGCCAAGAGGGAGCTTGGTGGTGTTGAGGAAGGCGCCGTTGATGGGATCGAAACATGTCACGGCACACTAGAGAAGAGTGATATATAGAATGATTAGATATCGGTCTCTCGAAAAACAGTCCAAGACCCCAGTGTTGCTCTCACTTTTTGCAACTGGGTCTGTAGAGTAAGTTTCACGTGTTGCAAAGCAAACGTGGGCAGCATGCACCGGACGGAGCATTCCTTTGCCCTTGACGGACACTTCGCGCGTTAGTCCCAAACTATACTTGTCCTGGAACAAGTGTTAAACTACACTACCTTCCAATTGTCACACATGGTTCGGTTTCCAAAATATCGCGGGTGCTAGGGTGTCGTAACAGTTAGAATGACGGCCGACAAAAATGCACGGAAACGTGGACATTGACATACCACCCAAGGGTGCGCCCATCGGCTTGATAGCCCAGTAGATGAGCTATGACCCGTTCTGCTGACATTGGAGTCAGATCGTGTATGGCTGCGAGTGCAGACCCGCGTCATGAAAAAGCTGTGTGAACAGTCTAATACAGTAGTTTTTCGCACGCGTGAAAGACGCGGAAAACGGTTCTGAAGCCTTTCTTTCTTTTTTCGTCTGTTTAACGACATGCGACTGGACATTGTCTCGTCTACTAGTAGTTTCATCAGAGAAAGATACAGAGAGGGGAACAGATAAACAGGCAAGCAGATAGCAGATAGAATCTCCTGCCGACGGACTCAATATGGTCCGCTTCAAGAACCGCTTTCTCCTCTTCCACATCCACTACGAAGGTATCCCAAACTGCGCTCCTCCACCAATCGACACCACCCTCCACGGCGGCCACATTTCATCTGTCCTCAAAGAGTCCATCCTGCTCAACTTTGGCGATTTCGGAGCCGGCATCGCAGCAACATCCACAGGTGTCAAGTACTTTTCTCCTTACACCTCCACAGGGATCATTCGATGTTCCCGCGACCACTACCAAATGGTCTGGGCCGCTCTGACGTTTGTGACAACTTTGAGAGGAAGGAATGTTTTGTTTAGGGTCGTGCATGTGGGCGGCACAATCAAGAGTGTACAGCAGGAAACAATGGAATTGGACAAGAAGCTATTGAACGAGTTGGAGACGACCGGAGTTATCACAGGTGTGTGATAAGTGGCTTTGGCGGTAATGGAAGAAGGTGGTTTGGCTCACTGACACAAATATTGTACTTTTTTTCTCTGCCCTTAAGCATCCCAAACGGACCTGCTGTTGGAAAAGGCTCGGACAGAAATCGAAGCCGTCGATGCATCCGGGAAGGGCGGACAAAGAGACCTGCACCTACCTATGTAGATGTCATTGGCATTGGGGGATATGAGACTGCGAGGTCATAGTCATAGTCATAGTCATAGTCATTCATATATTTTACTACTTGAGGTGGTTTTGCTCTTGCTTTTTGTTTGGAGCATGCAGGGGAGGCAAGGGAGATCCGAGTCCATGCTTGGCCCGTCCTCTGGTGATTGTACATGTGCATGCTCAGAACGGAATCACTTCGTTTTGTTTTCTTGTTACAAATGACGGGACGGCTATCTATAATGTCTAATCGGCATTGTCAATGGTTCCAGGCATCGTCCATAAGCCCATCCAACATCAACATATTCTGGAACCGTTGGCACGAGCCCGGGGTCGCCACGGGTGTCCCCGGGGTATTTCCACCTTCACCTCGCCTGCTGCTGGAAAGACCCCTTTCAGGTCGTACTTGCTTTTGGGGCGTGGCGGCCACGACGGTGGTCCTTGAGGTTTTCTTGCTCGGGGTTCCGGGCACGGGCGGGGGTCTGAATGGCGATTGGCGCGGACTATGGGTGATGATATTATGGTTGTTGGTAGTTCGGCGCCTGATCTTGTGGTGCGGGCTGATCACGCTTGGGGATCCGGGCGATCCGGGCGCTCGTGGGGGCGGAAAGACGGGTTTGGGGAGCGATTTCCTGGGCGTTGTTAATGATGCTGTTCGAGTCTTTCCGCGTGGGGTTGTGGCAGAGTGGGGTTTGTTTTGGCGTAATTTTGTCGGTGTGAGGGTGATCGGATCGATGAGTTGGAGTGAAGACCCGGCCGCCGTGAGGAGGGGCGGGCATGTCTGGTATCCCGGGCGTCCATCGGCATCTGTGAACATGTTGGTGGATCCCCGCCGCTGCGATTCCTTTTGGAGTCTTCGGGAAGGCGAACCATCGTGCGAAGAAACGAGTGGTGTCCGATTCCTGCGTGGAGCTTGTTTTGCAAGCGGTGCTGAAGGCGGGGCATTCTTTGACGCGGCAGATCTCGCAAAAAGGTTGGCTTCCTCCTTTGCAGCAGTGGTGGTGGTCCTGTCGAATGTCGAAAACATCGTAGCAGTGGTACGTCTGAGCAAGGCAAAGTCTTGGCTACCACTGCTGAACTTGCTGTTCTCTCCTTTGGGGCCGTCCAAGAATGGGTTGTCATCGTCAATGGCCGACATTGATTTGGCACGGAGGGGACCTTTGGATGCGTCCGATGTGGAGTGACTGTTGTGGTTTTTGAATGGGTTGTTGGAATTGCTGTAGGTCTTGATGCTCTGGCTCATGCTTTGGCTTGAGCGTTGGCTGACGCCTTGACTTGAACTTTGAGACGAGCTTTGGCGATGGGCTGAATTGGAGATTGATGATGCAGATCGTTTCAGTCTCAAGTCTTTGGATAATGAGTCGCCGATTCCTTTCCCTTTACCGTCTTTGCTCTTGGTTCTCGGTAGGTAGATCTGACGGTTCATGAGATGTTGGAGTGACCCGGTTACTTTACGCGGCGCTGCCGACGTTTCGGTGGCCTTGGGCGGCTTGCATTTGGCCTTGTCAGACGCTTTGCGAGAAGACTCATTTCGCCTCTTGGCGCCAGCCATTCCACTGCCCCTCTGTTTGCTAGATGCTGCTGCTCTGTGGTGTTTCTTGAAGAATGGGGACGGCGGGCATGGTGGTTGGGTAGCTGGGTTACCTCCCACTTTGACAAACAATGATTGGACCAAATCGGGAAGAAACGAATTGTAGCTATAAGGAGTAGTGAGGAGTCAATTGCCGGAACACCATATGGGCGTTGCTGCATCCCGAGACGTTATCTTCACTTACTATTTCATAACCACAGGCTCAACAAAAGTCGTGAGCAACACAGGGTCATCAGACTCTTCTGGGCACGACGCAACCGTCCACATGCAGATGGAATCCATGAGATCCTCCACTGCACGCACAAACAGGCCTTTCCGATCTACTTTTGTTCGTTTGGCATCGTCAAGTGACAGCGGTTCGTCCGTGATGGTCGGAGCTGCTGGAAGCGCCTTTGAGTCCCCTTTGCGTTTCTTTGGCGGTTTGAAGACGTTATCGTCTATGACGGTGGCCGCTGTCGAACGCCGCTTGCGTTTGGAAACTATTGTCGGCTTGGCAATGGGTTCGGCCTTAGCAAACCATGCTGATAAATCGGGCAAGGGGGCTTCCAGTTCCGTGTGCACTCGCAGACATTCCAGGAGCAGGACCAGCTGAAGCTTGCCTCTGAAGGACACGATGGTGTGTCAGAATACCAAATGACTTTGAGACTGGGTTAGATTGGTCTAACCGAATCTCAACTTACTCTAGTGTCTTCAACCTCAAGCACTCTTGTTTCAAGACGCGTGTTTCTTTGCCAATCTCAGCTGCCGTCATCTTGTCAACTCTCTGGCGCCACCAACTCTGAAGCGTAGCTGTCTCAAGCGAATCGCGTAACAGGTCAGAGTCTTTCCTTGTCGCTTCTGTATCGGAGGTGGCCAGAAAATCTGGGATTGCCCGATACTTTTGTTGGATTGTAGCTATTGACAAGAGAGTGCTGTCACGGATCGACTCGAGGAAGTTTTCGGTTAGACTGGCTTGTGCCGCCTTGAACCTTCGGCGGCTAGGCGACGGTGCCCCGCCGAGACCGATGGCGAGGGAGTCTACGCCTTCCCAGATTTGAGGGACCGTGTTGTCCACAAACGACACGATATCAAAGTTCTCGTCGTACAGAGCCGCCACATATTGCTGTCTGATCGCCGCTCCTATATCCGCGATGGACTGGTACGGCACAGTCGGGTCTGACGTCTCTCTGTTTTTTATCGGTGTCATGGTGAGCTTCACGGGAGAAAAGAACTTTGGTGATGGCATGCAAGTGTTCTGCCGGTTTTTCCTTGGTGTCAGAAGGAGTTTCATGGGAGAAAAAAGCTTTGGCAAGGCCATGGAAGTCTGTGACCGGCTCTTCCTTGGCGTCCCGTTGATCTCCCTCGGGGAAGTAAACTTTGGCGATGGCAAGGAAGCCTCCTGACGATCCGTTCTTGCCTGACTGGCATCACCTTTGATATCAGTATCCCACCGTTCACACGCCACATCCGGAAGTGTTTGCGCGTCATTCCCATCCCCGTGGTCATGGCAGGTTGCGTTCTCAGCCGTCCCCTCGCTCAGCCAGCTGAATTCATATTCTTGTTGGGCCATGTCGCTGGGCGGCTCTTCAGAGCTAGCAGCGAGCAGGTCCACGGCGGAGTCTACCAGCAGCTCGGCCTCGACTTCTATCCGGCCACCATCACAAGAGCTCACTGTCGAGAAGGAGCGAGAGGTTGGCGGACAGTTGGGAAGTGTGGTGTCCTTCATCCTTCTTTGAGCAGTGCCTAGTGCGTATTGCAGGGTAATGCTCCAAAGCGGTGTTCAGCCCTGTGCATTGGGAATTAGGAATTCGGGCATGTCCAACTAGCCAAAGCAACGAAACGCGTTCACTTTATCGCATTGGCCTATGTTACTAGATATAGACTCACGTGCCTTTCTCAACCAGAAGTTTCGCTGCTGCGTTTGCTTTGCTTTTGTTTTTTTTTTGTGGGGAAGGTCTTCTTGTCATTTTGCCATTGTCCTATTATACGGGAAGAAACTTTGCGAACCGACCTAAACCATTTCGGCACTTTGCTCCAACTCCCTCGCCCGCTACTCTCGCTCTCACAGACGTTACCTTAGCGCTTTACCCACCATCCATAGACAGCCACAATGCAGTGCGACGAAGTAATATGGAAGACGATTGCTCATAACTTTTGTTCGTACAAAGTCAAGTACGTATCTTTAACAAAAAGGGGGGAGGTTTCCCATAGCGGATCTTCATGATCACGTCTTGCGACAAGAAACCTCTTTAAGGAATGAAATCACGCAGTGACTGATCTCCTTTCCCTTTCTACGCATTCTCTTTAGAACAACCACCCAAAATTTCTGCCGCAACGAATACAACGTAACGGGTCTCTGCAACAAGCAGTCGTGTCCGCTGGCCAATTCGCGCTATGCGACAGTGCGTGAACATGAGGGCAAACTGTATCTGTATATGAAGACGATCGAGCGCGCCCACACGCCCGCGAAAATGTGGGAACGGGTGAGGTTGTCGAGAAATTATGCGCAGGCGCTGGAGCAGGTAAGAAAGAGAAAAAAGGAGAGAGAAAAAAAAGGGGTTTGGCTAGGAAAAGGGAGGCAAATGCTGACTTTTTTGTATTGTGTGGTGTTTTGTAGATTGACAAGGAGCTGATATACTGGCCGGAATTCAGCATCCACAAATGCAAGCAACGCATGACGAAACAAACACAATATCTCATCCGAATGCGTAAACTCCAGCTCAAGCCGCGTCCCCAGCTGATTGGGGTGAAGAAGAAGATTGAGCGCCGAGAAGCGCGACGGGAAGCGAAAGCGGAAGCTGCGGCGCGATTGGATCAAAACATTGAAAAAGAACTGCTGGAACGACTCAAGAAGGGCGTGTACGGCACCGACGCGATCGTGAATGAAAAGCAGAGCGCGTTTGTGGGTGCGCTGGACCGGTTGGCGGATCAGGGTGAATTGGATGTGGATGAGATTGAGGATGAGGATGAGGACATGGAGGAGGATGAGGAGATGGAAATGGAGGAGGAAGATGAGGATGGCTTTGAGAGAGAGTTTGTCAGCGATGTCAGTGACGATGAGGATGAGGACGTAATGGATGTGGAAGACGCGGCAGAGTTTGCGAGCGGAGACTCGGAGTCCTCAGAGGAAAGCGATGAGGATGTGAACCAGGCACAAGCGCGGAAAATACAGATGCTGGCCAAGGCGGCGGCCAAGAAGGACAAGAGACGTAAGTTTTCATACTTCCTTAAACTCGCCCTATCGGACGCGAAGCTCATCGCCCATTTTTTCCCTTCAGGCGCTCGCGTGGAAGTCGAATACGAAACAGAACAAACACCACGGGACGCACAGTCCCATTGGTAGACACAATTGAGCACCATTCACACACAACACCCCGCATTGCTCTGCCCGTCTTTGTCCACTTACACCCTACGCACATCTACCGCACCCACGCGATACCGCTCAACACTCGCAGCCCCCACACCATCCACACACCCATTTCGTGCCCGGACGCCCTCCTTCTGGCGTAGCCATCTATCCTCTCCCTTCCCCGCACATCATTCCCCTGCCTGTCCCCACAAAACTCCTTCCCCACCCCTCACCGTGTTACCTTGCAAACACCCGCCTACTTATACATATACATATGCACAGCTCCTTTCGGGTTGGATTGAATTGAATTGCGGAAATCAATATAACATGCCATGCGTCACAGTTGAAATGGCAGTTGAAAATAATACGGGGATGAGGTTATTTTGGTGTACTGTTATTTTTTGGTTGTATGTCCCGGTTTTGAGAATGATGCGTAGGCTATTGAAGATCGGCTAATGAGTTTCAATGATTTATCTACGCTCGGGATGCTCAATCTATTGTGCAGCCCAACCACGAAGAAAGGAGACTGGGAAAGCTACGCCAACAACCAATGCTTGTTCTCTATGTGCAAACAGCAGATATTGGACGGAACCAAGATGTGAGAATAAGCGCAATACTGCGATATGATGCTGTCTGGTGGTCTGTTCATGAGGGGATCTCATCACAAGCGCTTTGTGGGGACTATCTGCGCCATACACGTGATGGATAAGCCACATGCGAGTCCAACGCGCGCCGATGACTCACTCACTCACCTACGCGTCAAACTGCCTCTCTCGTTGCCCTCTGCGTCCGTCCGTCCGTTCGCTCCCCTGCGTAGCGAAATGGATTGATGTGCGGGTTGAAAGAACAGGCGTCGTAGAAAGTGAGTATTCGCTCCAAAATGGGAGGGTGTCGAGTGGGTTATCAGAATCCTGAGTGGCGTCGATTGACCTTGGGTTAGCTGAGCCAGCGGTCCTCGCCATGACGGTGGTTGGTTCGAAATGTAAGTGAGTCTCTGCCCCCCAACATGGGTGCTCATGATACACCCATGAAGTTACGAATGCTGGGAACATGGGTCCGTAGAGCATTCCGGGACCCGAATGCAACTCACCATGCCGGACGATGGCGGGGGGACGGCGTGTGATGTTCTCCCACCCTGGGCAATGCTCCCCACTCTCGGCAATGCACAACCATATTCCCACACCGTTCGTATATCGTTGACCCCACCGCGGGTTCCCGGTGAACAAGGAGGTAACCACAGGAGCGAGGACGATGTCGCGCATGCATTCCCTCCCCATGCCTTCACACATGCTCTATGGGATATTTCTTCCCACGCTCCTTTTTTTTTACCTACCACATATAATACATATACAGATGATATAGTACATACATACAAACTCACATATGGGACGAGGGTCCCTTCCCGATTCTTTCCCCCACACCCGACGTCCCTTGTCCCGAGATATTACCTCCCTCTGAACACACCAACACTGAGGTTGCGGTTTCGCACGACCGAAGACCTTCCCGTCGCACCTTTCAACCGTTCCCACCTCACTGCGCAACACCTCCTCGTATCTTCCAACCCTCTTCAACACCTCTTACTGCTTGGACGGTGTTCAGACGTCCTACTACCCCCCGCAGTCGATTTGACAACTTTTCACCACCGCCCACCTCCTCTCACCTCCTCAACCTCGCCCTCCGACCCATACATATACCGCGCTCCAACCCTCACCACCAGCCAACCTCCTGTCACCTCCTCACACCTCACCCGCCATCCATGCACCGCGCTCCAACCCAAACCGTGTCCCATACCTCTCAACACCGTCCTCAACGCGCAACACCCAGACCTCTTGCTGTAGACATACTCCTATACACTCTCTTTCAATACTAGACAAGACCCATTATTTTTGTACAAAGCAAATGACCATCTGCATTTCAAACTTTTCTTGAGCATTTCACCCCACACCACCGCCCCACTTCCCAACCACCATCCATTCCTCCACCGCCGCCAAGACCACCCTCCACTTGTCTCCTTTGTCGTTTACGCGTGTCCTTGCCTCTTCTTTGTACACACGCGAATACACTTTCTTTCAATACACAGGAACCACTGCACACTTTTGCACACTTGACACACTATGCACACTCTCTCTTCACACACTAGAGACATATTCTCACGCCGTTTAGACGGCTGTTCCAAACCGTTCGCTCTCTTTTGTGCTTAGCGAATATGTTGCCCAAACCTAGTCCAGAGCCAACGCACCATATGCTCCCACACACATATATCGCGCTCCCATACACCCATATCACCCCCATATTCGCAACGCGTTTTCGCCCGTCTTGACACTAAACTGTTCTGTTCCCACACACCAAACAGCGTGTTTTTAAGGCGTGTTCGCCACAGTGCTTCAATATTCACCGTCTTTGTTCCCATATGCCGACAAGACCGCCCTTTGGCCTCCCCCAAGAAGTTCTCCCCCTTTTTTTGCCAAAACGGGACTTTCTTTCCCTGCCTGGCCCCCACTTTTCGCTCCCGCGTATCTCATAGACACATACACCATATTCAAAGACAATAATGATAAACGCGTGGCTATCTGCCCAGAACACCCCCCCTCTCACTTGCGTGACGTGTTTAACAACCCATACGCGTCCCCGGCTCGTTTACACACACACACACACATCATTCCCAAAAAGGAAACAAGCCAGTGATTGGCCAGAGCGCGTCGCGCCTCCACAGCCACGTCCACTAGCTGTCCCACCGCGCTGGAGGCCCCGAAATTCTTATAAATAGCCGCCTGTCGCGCGTCCCCCTTCTCTCTTTCTTCACCAGCTCTCACTGCACTTGCCTCCTTCTCTACAGGTCTTCACACCTGCCTTTCACTTCACTTGGGTACGCTCACACACACACACACACACACTTCCCACTGCCCCCCACTCTCCACACCACTCTCGCACACTATACCTTGTTCCCACACTCACTACTGCGCAGTTTGTCTTTTCTCTTCTTTTCTCCTCACTAGACCATCGACTCCGAGTGCGAGCGACGTTTCTTACCTTCGATCTTACGGACAATTTACGGACAACCTCGACATCTTCGACAACTTCGGACAACTTACGAACATTCAACAAATTCGACATCCTCGGGATTCATTTCCATCCTTTCCCATCTTTCTTTCTTTCTTTGCTTGGACGTTTCTTCCCCGTTCCCAATTTTCTTTCTTGCGTGGACGTTTGGGGCACAGTCGAACGCTACGCGTTGTATGCCAGGGCATGGCTTTGCGGGCATGCGCGAGTGGGGACACCTTTTCGGAGGTAGATCCGGCATGTCACCGAAGTCATGGGGTCGCGTATCGTTTTTTTTGATCGCTTCTTGAGGTCCTCAGCTCGCGCTAGGATCCTCCCCGTTCCCAAAATTTTCTTTCTTGCGTGGACGTTTGGGGCACAGTCGGCGCTTAACGCGTTGTATGCCAGGGCATGGCTTTGCGGGCATGCGCGAGTGGGGACACCTTTTCGGAGGTAGATCCGGCATGTCACCGAAGTCATGGGGTTGCGTATCGCTTTTTTTGATCGCTTCTTGAGGTCCTCAGCTCGCGCTAGGATCCTCCCCGTTCCCAAAATTTTCTTTCTTGCGTGGACGTTTGGGGCACAGTCTAACGCTTACGCGTTGTATGCCAGGGCATGGCTTTGCGGGCATGCGCGAGTGGGGACACCTTTTCGGAGGTAGATCCGGCATGTCACCGAAGTCATGGGGTCGCGTATCGCTTTTTTTGATCGCTTCTTGAGGTCCTCAGTTCGCGCTAGGATCCTCCCCGTTCCCAAAATTTTCTTTCTTGCGTGGACGTTTGGGGCACAGTCGGCGCTTATCGTCTTTTTTTTGATCGCTGTTTTTTTTTTTTTTTGATCGCATTCTAGGACAGCGACTCGAACTCGAACGGCAACTCGGACAACGACTCGGACTCGGACTCGGACTCGAACGGCAACTCGGACAGCGACTCGAACTCGGACTCGGACACTCGGACAGCGACTCGGATAGGTCAGTGTGGAGTGGATTAGTAGAGAACCCCCCTCAGGTGCGTAATGCGGCAGTTCTGGTCCCAAGCCCAGAGCCCATGTCTTGGAGTTCTCTCCGAGACATGGGAACGCAGAGGGAGTACAGGGGATTTCTCATCGGTCTTCAAGGTAAATATCTTCTTCTTCTGTCCTTCCGCTCTTCTCTTATCTCTTGTGATCTTTTACTCACTACCTCTTCTGTACTCCGAGATCAAGTCCGCCCGGCTGTGATCTCTCTATGGTTGTGGTCCGCCTTCCGCCGCTGTGATCTCTCCCGGGTTTGCGGTCCACCTTTCGCCGTTGCCATCTCTCCCGGGTTTGTGGTCCGCCTTTCGCCGTTGCCATTTCTCCCGGGTTTGCGGTCCGCTCTTTCGTCGTTGTGCTTTCTCCCGGGTTTGCGGTCCGCCTTTCGCTGTCGTGGTCTCGCCCTGGTTTTGCGGTCCGCCGTAAGGCTGTGATATCTCGATGGGTCGGGGTCTCGGCGGAGTTGGGTTGCGATATCTCGAAGGGCTGGGGTTCGGCGGTGGGGATGCTGTGATATCTCGAAGGGTTTGTGGTCCGCGGAGTTGGGTTGTGATATCTCGAAGGGTTTGTGGTCCGCGGTGAGGGGTTGTGATCTCTCGAAGGGTTTGTGGTCCGCGGTGGGGGGCTGTGATCTCTTCCTGTGTTGTGGTCCGCCGGGCGGCTTGGTCTTAGGTACGTAATGCGGCAGATCTGGTCCCAAGCCCAGAGCCACAATGTCGAGAGACATGTGGAACGCAGAGGGAGTACAACGGGGTCGTCTCCTATTTCCTATTGCGATTCATTTAGAATTCGTTGTAAATAGTCGCTCCTCAGTATCATTACCATTGATAAGAATCTATCTGAATACCATTATATTTGCTTAAATTTGGCTCGACTGTTGATTGGGACTTGATTCTTGGGATTGATGATGAGTATTTCTCATTTTTATCGTGCGGGTGGTCCTTGGGTGTTGTTGGCAAAGAGGTTGATCGAACAACGGCTTGCGATGGTAAAAAATTGGTGATAGGGAAGCCGACTTTCAGCATGTGGAGGAGGGTCCAGAGAGAGAGAAGAGGGTTAGGATTAGGTTTGGGCGCCATGGCAAGCCGGTTAGGGAATCCAAAGTTACGTTGAGCAGCGGCTGACATATCAGTGGACTTGCCCCCCCTTTTAACTGCTAGGGAAACGAACGTCCCCGGCAGAAGGCTGAGTCAGGGAACCTCAGGAACACACCAAAGGAAAGGCAGGAAGGCAAGGTATGCAAGGGAGCAAGAATGGGAGGAAGCTTGTGTGCAATTTTGCGAAATGTCTGAATGGTAAGGAAGGAGGATTCTCGTCCCGCTTGCCCTCGAGTGGACAAAGTGACGAGGTGTGACAAACAAACCGGCGGTAGCGGTACCTGCCGCCTCGCGTTTCCATCCCCAGATTCCATTTTCGAAAAAACATCTTTCTGTATTTTATTCTGCGTATCTGTATTTATCAATGTCGACCTCAACCCTCAGGGCCCTCCTCACGCTGGTCCTCTGCACCTGGACGATTCCCGTGCTGTATTCGACGGCGCCTAAATTCGTGGCGCCCGTGTACGGGCATTACCTGGCGACGCAGCATCACGCGCTGACGACGAGCACATTTATTGTCGTGTTGGGGCTCGGGGCGTTTCTCCGGTCGCGGCGGCGGCCTGCGTCGCATGTAGGGCGGTTGGTGGCGGTGGTTGCGGTTGTGATGAGTGCGATCCCGGGGGTGATGAGGGCGACGTTTGGGTATAGTGGTGGGTGGGAACCGCATGTGGGCCCGTTGGTGAGCATGGCGGTGGTGTATGTGGCGATCAGTTTTGTAACGAGTGTGGCTGTGTTGGCGGTGCCGATGCGGGGTGCGGTCGTGGGTGGGGTGACGGCGGTGTTGGTGGGGATGTTGGGGGTGGCGGAGGAGGTGGATGGGTGGACGAGGAGGGTGGGGGCCGTGGTGAGGGGGGGTGGCGGGGACGTGGGGATGACGACATGTGAGGTGGTGAGGGTTGTGTGTGCAGCGTGGACGCTGTGGGCGGTGGTGGATGCGTGTGGGGTGGGGAAAGGCGACTCGAATGCGGTGATGAAGACGACGACGGTGGCCAAGAAAGCGGGTGTGAAGAAGGGTGGCAAGAAGAACGCCAAATCAGCAGCAGCAGCAACAGTTGCCGCCCCTGCACCCACCGTCACAACCCACCTCCTCAAATCGCTGTACCTCGCCCTCCTCCTCCTGACGCCCTACACCATCACGCGGCACTTTCCGGGCGGTCTGCAATGCTCGCTGTCGTCCCCAACCCACCCCAAATACACGCTCCTCGCCTTTACTGAATCGACCACGGGCTACATTTACGTGATTGAGGATCCGGCCCTGTATGGCGGCACCCGGCTCATGCGCTGCGATCATTCGTTGATTGGCGGCGCGTACCCGCACAACGACTACGATTCGACGTTTGGCAGTTTTTATTTTTTGGATTATGTTCAGTATCTCGGCGCCCCCGCCGCCGGCGGGAGAGAGGGAGCGGAGAAACGCGAGAGGCGCGCGTTGCAGATGTAAGTGTGTGTGTTTTTTTTTGTTTTTTTTTTTTTTTTTTTTTTTTTTGAGAGCAGACCGAGTCATGCGCGTTGGGTGGAAAGCGAAATTTCCTGAACTGTTTTTCTCTCGTTTCATTTCTCGCGATCCAGTGGCCTCGGGATCGGCGCGTCCACCCGCACCCTCCTCCACCACACGTCCATCCACCTCGACCTCGTCGAACTCGACCCCGCGGTCGTGCGCTTCGCCACCGAGTTCTTTGACCTCCCGGCACCCCACAGCGTCCACATCACGGACGGCCGCGCGTTCCTCGACGCGGCCCCCGCCAACACGTACGATTATGTCCTCCATGACGTCTTCACCGGCGGCCTGGTCCCCGCGCCCCTGTTCTCTGTGCAGGCGTTTGAGGCCGTCAGGAGGGTGTTGAGGAAGGACGGCGTTCTGGCGGTGGTGAGTTGTGAGGATTTTTCCACGAGTGCGAGTGAGGGCGTGGGGGTGGGGGTTGATGTGGACTCTTTGTCGTTTTCTTTTTTTTCTTTTTTTGCTTTTGGTAGAATTTTGTCGGAACGATCGACTCCCTCGCTACCCGCACCGTCGTCAAAACCCTCCGCGCCGTGTTCCCCCATCTCGAGTGCTACACGGAAGCACCCCCCGAAACACTCGCCGAAACCAGCCTCTACAACATGGTAAAAAAAAAACAAAAACAGAAAACGCCCCCCGCCCCCCACCTCACCCCTTTTCCTTATATTGTGTCTTGTTTCCCCCGCGCCAGGTCCTCTACGCATCCCCCAACCGCCTCACATTCACACCCCCCGACCCGCACACCCTCCCGCACACGTCGCGCATGTACCGCCATTTTCTGACAAAGTTTGCCGCGCACAACGCGACCGCGTATCTGCCCCCCGACACGCACCACGACAGCACGGCGGTCATGCACGACACGGCCAACCCCCTGCGGACCCTGCAGTACGCATCGGCCCTAACGCATTGGAGCGTCATGCGCAGTGTGTTTGAGGACGCGTTTTGGACCGGGTTTTAGAAAACATTGGCACGAAACACCACACCACACCCGTAACAGTATGGAAACGGATATGCAAATAATAATACTGCCTGCGAGACTGCGATCACGTGTGTGTGTGTGGACTTGCCGTTTGTTTTCTTCCCCCGCCCACGCTTACATGTGTGTCAATGTGGGTGTGGGTGTGCACTCTGAAAATTCATATATCCACGATCTATGGGAAAAAACGGGATGTTGATCCATTTCCATCCGCGCAGCGGGTGGATGACTACTACATTTTTACATACATCGTTATTTTGGTGGTGCAGTTCCCGAGTATATACACAAAAGATGGGTAGGGAAGTGGAAAGTGTTTGATTTTGGGCAAAAAATAAGAGTTACTTTTTTTTTTTTTTTTTTTTTTTTTTTGTCGCTACCACGTAAACCCAGATCGCATATATACGGTACATATAAACAACAAGAATGGCAGGATATGAGGGCGGCACATGGGGATGTGCACGAACGTGATAAAAACGCAGAGAGACAAGAAGATGTGAGGAAAAAAAAAAAACGGGGGGGGGGGGGGGGAAAGGGGGGGGATGGTGTGTGTGTGTATGTCAGTTTCCTGCATTTTCTCACGCCCTTGTTGCCAAGCTAACGACCCTCGCGACCTCGTCGCCCACGCTGTCGCGCACGCGTCGGGCCCTGCGTGCCGCAAGTTGGACGTGCATGAGGGCGCGGTGCAGGATGTGCGTTGCGAGCTGCAGGACGGTGTGGGCCGCGGCGAGGGCGAGTGCAGTGGCACGGAGGGCGGCGCCGAGGAGCGCGCGCACGAGGGGCTGCGCGGTGGCGATGGCGGTGGAGAAGAGGGGTGCGGCGGCGGCATGGACATAGCGGGTCAGGATGGCGGTGTGGTGCGCGAGGTGCGTCAGTGTGGTTTCGAGGGCCACGCAGGCCGTGTCGAGATACGTGGGCAGGTGGTGCGTGAGGAGGGTGAGGAGGGGGTTGGCGAGGGGGGCGAGGATAGCGTGGAGGGTGGTTGTGATGGAGAGGGTGAGGGTGAGGACGCGGCCGGAGAGGGTGGTTGCGAGGGTGTGGATGTGGGAGAGGACGGTGGTGGCGACGCGTGTGATGGCGCCGCTGAGGCGGGTGGCTGCGTGCGCGAGAGGTGTGAGGGTTGCGATGGTCAGGGAGGTGATGTGGCGAGCGAGGGTGTCCATGTCGGCGATGAGGGACCGCGTGAACGGGATGATGACTGTGCGGATTGTCGTGGCGAGGGCGCTGGCTGTGGCGTTGAGGGCGGGGAGGAGGTGCGAAACGAGCACCGTGTGGGCCGTGCGTGCTATGGCAGCACCCGCATCGTGCGTAGCCGCAATCAGTGCTCGCGGGACAAACAGCAGCGCGCGAGCCATGACCGTCATCGCATCCACGACGGGACGCAACATCACTCCAATCCGCACCGCCCCATCCCACCCCACATCAACAACCTTACGAGCCATCCTCACCGACCCAACCACCCCATCCCAACCCGCTGTCGCCATCCCCACCCCGATCCACACCCCCACATCCACCACCGCACTCGCCACACCCTGCAGCGTAATACATATCTCCACCACGGGTGTCCGGACCCACCTCCCCATCTCCTGCACCCCGTGCGCAACCCTTACACCCACCCGCCCCACACTCCTCCCCAACCGGATCGCCGCCACACCCACCCGCGGCACCGCCCGCACGGTTTGGATAACCGTATACCGCGTCCCGTGCAACAACCCCGTCACCACCCCGCGTGAACCCAGGTAGACCACGACCGGAGGCCCCAGCGCAACCGCCCTTGCCACCTTTGACGACGCCAAGAATCCGGGCAATGCCTCCTCGTCATCAGGACTGGGCCGCGGTGGGAGTGGTGCTGTTCGGTTGAACAAGTCGTAGAGAATGAATTCTTTGAGTGCAATGTAACCCGCGTAGACTGCGACTGCAAGCAGGAGGACGACGTAGAGTGTGACCCCGGCCACGAGGGAAAAGGGGCTGAGCAGCAAGGGAAGACTGAGGACGACGTAGAGGGTGGTGCGGAGGCGAGACGGGCCGGAAGGAGACGGTTTGAGGTCCGGAGGAGGGTCGTCTATAGAGTGTTGAGCAACGACCATTGTAGTGTGTTTGCTTTTGCGAATGCAGGAATGAAGGCGGCGGCGGCGGCGGCGATATCAAAGCCTTGATTGAAGAAGAGATGATAGGACAAGACTGATGATTAGATGAGGCCAAGCTGGGATCGAGAGAATAGAGTAGACAAGATCCTTTTTTTTTTTCAAAAGATGTACTAGTGGTGAATATAACAATGGGAATGACGGCGAGAAAACCGGGAGGAGGCGCGCGGATGGAAATTGCTTGGCGCTACCGTATTTCCATCCTGAAAGAACGCGCGTGTTGGTCAAAACAGCATTCTCGTTTCTTCGTTCCTCCATCCCACCCCCACAAATAACCACAATAATGGTAAGCAGCGAAAGAAAGTAAAAGAGAGGGGAAGCAAACGAAAGGATGGAGGGAAGGAATGAAGGAAGAAAGAAAAGACTCTTGCTCGCATCTCACACTCCTCCAGTCTCAACCGCAGAGTCTCGACTGGAACTCCCCAACACTGGTCTCCTACACACCACCCGTGTCCCCAGCATCTTTCCCCGCCATAGCCACCGTCCTCCTCCTTGCCGCGTTCTCGCTCGGATCCCTGTTCTTCATGTACGTGGGGAAGCGACAGACGAATGGAGGTCCCCTGTTTTAGTGACCGCGTGTTCCGGAATCGTTGATGGAATGGAACTGCTTTCAAGATCAGCCATTGTTTATTCACCGGTCTTGTCTTTGTGTGTTTTCAGAAACCAAGTCAGCGCCACAAAGTACTCGCAAAGTGTAATAAAAGACCTGACTCTGGCTGTTCCGGCTTCGTTGCTGTTTGGTAGGCTATGTTGCTCTCACGACCTCTCAACGCCCCCCGCCGGGTGCTAACTGATTGAATGTCTAGGGTTTGGACTTGTGACTTTGTTCCTCGCGGTCGGTATATACGTGTAACTAGATGAAGTAGTGGTGGGATTCGTCTTGAATATACCTGTGTGCGATTTGAACGGCGTGTGGAATCACGTTGGGGAATAGTGAAAAATTACGTGGGGCACATGGCTAGTGTGGAGAAATTGACGACGCTGGAGTGCGCCGAGAGAACGAAGAATAGGGTCGTAAGAGCTGTGCATCGCGCGGGCATGAACTTGAAGCGCTTCTGTAAAACACTTGAAACTCACGCCCTCGGCACGTCTCTTCCAATTACACGTACTGCGTGTTTGCTGAGGCCGGTAAAAGAGGGTGTGATGGGAAAGCCGTGCAGAATTATTGCAGATCATGACAACATGGGAGGTCAGCGAGGAAAAAAGAAAGAATCATGGAAGATATACACATTGGAGCAGAGTTTCAAGGGGACCGAGCTGTTTTTTGATTCTTCTTTTTTGTGTATTTTTATCATCTAGCAAGAAAGCGCAAAGGGATGGAGATGGGGGGGGGGGGGGGAGGAGGAAGGGGGGCAAGTGGGGGTTCGGTTCAGAACGTCAAAGGGGATAGTTGTTTGTTGACGTCAGAGAGTGAGGGTAACTATTTTACTTGGACATCTGCAACGTCGACGAGAAGAAGAAAAAGAAGAGCATCAGCATTTGGGGATACAAAGACGAGCAGCGAGGCATCGAACTCTTGTGCCTTGCGCCAAAAGCCGCTGTTTTTCATACCATCATCTTGACAAACTCCTCGTAGTTGATTTGACCGTCACCGTCCACATCGGCTTCCCTGATCATCTCGTCGACTTCCTCGTCGGTGAGCTTCTCACCGAGGTTGGTCATGACGTGACGGAGTTCGGCGGCGGAAATGAAACCGTTGCCGTCCTTGTCAAACACCTTGAAGGCCTCCTTGATCTCCTCTTCCGAGTCGGTGTCCTTCATCTTGCGGGCCATCATGGTCAGGAACTCGGGAAAGTCAATGGTGCCGTTGCCGTCGGCGTCGACTTCGTTGATCATGTCCTGCAGCTCGGCTTCGGTGGGGTTCTGGCCCAGAGATCGCATGACCGTGCCCAGCTCTTTGGTGGTGATGGTGCCATCGCCGTCCTTGTCAAACAAGGAGAATGCTTCCTTGAACTCGGCAATTTGCTCTTCGGTGAGTTGGTCGGCCTGATTTTAAAGAGGCACGGGAAACGCAAAAAAAGAATTAGGGTTAATCATCGAGTGACGTACGCGCGGGCTTAAGCGTATGCTACCGAGAGCGGGGAAAGTGTGGCCGCTAATAGGACCGCGCCTGCCCGGCCCTCGTTCTTGACAAGATCAGTTTCAGACAGAGGTTATTCCTCTGCAATCTCCGAGTATGGCTAGGCAAAAAGCCAGCCCAATCCCCACCCAATAGAAGCGCGCGGCCCTTCTGCAGCTCCTCCTTTCCCCGTCTCTGACCTTTGCAAGCAAGCGCTATTGGGGCCGGCCGTGTGGCAGATTGGGAAAGAACAGCCGCGTTGATCTTGCCAACGCCACCCCGGGTCGCTCTGGATGGATGGCAACCCACAGCCACGTACGCACGGGCCCCGGCGAGCAAGAGTACACAAGCAGAGTCTATGTTGCCTGTCCCCCGGCTTCACGCCTCTGCCTCTCGTCTGTCTACAGTGTGCACGGGGTAGAGCGTTGGGAGAACGTACCATTTTGTGAGGAGTGTTTGAGTGTTTGGGAGATGGAACAGTTTGTGGAGGTGGTTGGCGGCACGTTTGGCCAGCGGGTTTTAGGCGGGATGGGATGGGATGGGATGGAATGCAATGGAATGCACTCTGGATTGACTTACAGTAGTGTCCACTTGACTCTGGACCCGTGACTGGTGGTGCTAGATGTAGCTAGTCACTCCAAGCCACTCATCCCAGACTCACGTGATGAAGGGATGAGCGCAGAGAGAGAGCATCCATCGCCTTTCCTCCCTCCCAGACTCATTCATGATGATCATCCATCCCTTCCCATCGCAAGAGAGAAGAGAGAGAGAGAGTACATGTAGGATGTGATGGGTTGAGAAGGGCATGATAGATGCTACATGTATGCCATCCCCACTCTCTCTCTCTCTCTCTCTGAGTGACTCACTCACTCACGGAAGCATGATGGATATAGTATGATGACGATGATGATGATGATGGATTCAGGATCCTGCGAATGTCCTCCTCCCCCTCTCTCTAATCAATCAATCACTCACTCCCTCAGTCCATCAGTAAGTCAATCAGTCTGTCAAGTCCTTGTTGTTGTTGACTGCCTGCCTCCTTGATAGAGGGAGGTCCATTCCATCCATTCCATCCCATTCCATTCCCATCACTGACAGTCTCGTTCGTCTCGTGAGTGTGTGAGACGGATGACTCATCACCATCATCATCATCAGCCATCACCTGTGGCTTGGCTACAGTGTCTCGACCAACCATCGCTAGTACAGCACTATTAGAACCGCTCCCCCATCTGCTTTCCTCTTTCCGCCATCGTCACCGCCATCGTCTCCCTCCCTCGCTCCTCCTTTATCCATGCCTCAAAACACACCCACCGTCTGGAACTACTCGGCCGGCCCAGCCATCATGCCAAAACCCGTGCTCGAAAGGGCCGCCGCTGAGCTCGTCAACTGGAACAACACTGCAATGTCCGTCATGGAACTCTCCCACCGCTCCCCAGAGTTCGAAGGAATCCTCGCCACAACTGAACAAAACCTCCGCACCCTCCTCGCCATTCCACACAACTACCGCG
The DNA here is from genome assembly GCA_025526995.1 of Powellomyces hirtus. NCBI lineage: Eukaryota > Fungi > Chytridiomycota > Chytridiomycetes > Spizellomycetales > Powellomycetaceae > Powellomyces > Powellomyces hirtus. The sequence goes on along the minus strand of JAHLKG010000031.1, from coordinate 122,503 downwards.
TGCTGTGGATGCAGGGCGGCGCCACCTCCCAATTCTCTGCCCTCGTCTACAACCTCTTTGGCCACCCACACGAACATGTCGCCGCCGACTACCTCGTCACTGGCGCTTGGAGTGCGAAAGCCGTCCAAGAAGCCAACCGACTCGGTGTCAAAACAAACGTCGTCTTGGACACAACTGCTTCCAACCATACCGGATCCATCGACCCAACCACCATCCAATACACTCCCGCCCCCAACGCCGCCTACGTCTACTACTGCGACAACGAAACCGTCCACGGCGTCGAATTCCCTGCCGTCCTCGCCAACGTCCCCGCCTCCGTGCCCCTCGTCTGCGACATGTCGTCCAACATCCTCTCCCGCACTTTCGACGTTTCCAAATTCGGCCTCATTTTCGCCGGCGCCCAGAAAAATATCGGCCCTGCCGGCGCAACCCTCGTCCTGATCCGCGACGACCTCCTTGACCGCAAACACCCCACTCTCGTCTGCCCCGTCATGATGGACTATGCCCTCTGCGCGAAAAACAACTCAATGTACAACACCCCGCCCACCTACGCCATCTACGTCTCGGGACTCGTCTTTGAGTGGTTGCTCCAGCAGGGCGGCATACCCGCTATCGAGAAACGAAACAAGGAAAAGGCCGAAACCCTCTACACCGCCATCGACTCGTCCAATGGCTTGTTTGTCTGCCCCGTCGCTAAAACATACCGCTCCCGCATGAACGTCCCCTTCCGCGTCTGTGACCCAACAACAGGCCAACCCAGCAACGACCTCGAGAAACGCTTCCTCAACGGCGCCCAGGAACGCCGCATGTTGCAGCTCAAGGGACATCGCTCCGTGGGGGGAATCAGAGCGTCGCTGTACAACGCCATGCCCATAGAAGGCGTCAATGCCCTCGTCGACTATATGCGCGAGTTTGCCGCCACCGTCAACAAAAAGTAGAACAACCTGAATGAATGAACCAGCCACAACAGATTTTCCGTTTGTAAATATACCACTGCTTGCTGGTGGTGGCACCCCCCTCCTATCCCGCTATCTATACAATAAAATCAAACGCCTCCAAAGTGCAATAACCCTGAGCTCCTAAATGAGACGGTATATCACAGCATCTGTTTCCAACTTGCATGCCCCATCAGCATCTCGTTTTCTTGTTTTTTTCTATTTTCAATACCGTATGTACGCCTCGGCATCCAATTTCCTCGTCGTGAACGTCTTTTGCCTATTCGTTTTATAAAACTCCTGGATCAGTTCCCACTGCATTTTGAAATAAAACAGCAAATCATCGTAGCGGCCATCATAGGCCTGCCCGGGATGCAGAGCGGCAAAGTGGTCGCGAAAGAACCAGTACGTTGCTTCAATCGTAGACAGGTGGTGCTCGCCAAACGGCTGGTACCGCCAGAACAGCGTCGTGCGCGTTTGGATGCTGATGTGTTGGAAGGGGAGGTGCGCGAGGGCCGTCGACATGGCTCGCCCTTGTTTCCAGGTTCCGTCCAGCACGATGAGCCTAGAAAACGCGGATAAAGGGGGGCCCCGCGTTTGAACAGCATGATGAGAGTGGTGTTTTTTTGGGGGGCGTGTGCATTCTCGACCCCAGAGTGGAAACGAAAACGCACTTGTCAAACTTTGAGAGATCGGGCACCTCGGACAGCGGCAAGGCGTCGTCGGAGGGAAACAGGAGCAGAACCCGTTCGGGATGCGTGTATTCAGTCAGCGAACTCGGGACCGAGGGGTCCGGTTTCACCAGATTCTCCACCTAATCCCGCGCCAAAACAAAAACCCCCTTCGTGAGCTACTCACTTGCCAACCCTTTTTCACATCCCCCTCATGTGCGTGCCCTCTCTCTCACACCCTTACCTTGACCTCGACATGCGCGGGGGCCAGAATCTTGGCATGCGCACTGGTGCTCTTGGCCTCCACCTCCCTCGGATCGCGATACACGACCACATTCACGGGCAACGCCACGCGCGGCGGGTCATGCCCCAGCGCGACCCCGCATCTCGGACAATACACTTTGCGCCCCTTCCCGCACCCCGGACACGACTGCCGCACGGTGCCGTACAGCGCCCGCAGCGGCGACGTCGGCGTGATGTGGAACGTGGACCACGGATCGGATGCTGTGGCGGAGACATGTTAGAGGTGTGCGAAAGTGGGAGGGGGAAGCATCGCGTACTGACTGGGTTCGCAGGCTGATGACGGGTCGGCTCGTGCGAGAGCGGAAGACGAGGAGGAGAGCCCGGCGGCGCGGACGCTGGTGGTTGTGGGATCTGGTGGCATGTCTTTGGCCCTATAATGTGTGTATTCCTGCAATGTCGAACTCGAGCCCACACACACTTCCCGCGTAAAAAATACTCGCTTGCGAACAAACACGCGTGTGGCGAACTAGGGTGTGGACCCAGAGAGAGACAGGGACATTTTCGTTGCGGCCATTTTATCATTGTACGTAGCGGTTTTTCCCACGAATGTTCCGTATCGCTTTCCGAGCTGCATCTTCATCTCCATCTCACCTTTCCCCCGCCTTCTCGCGCCCAGCCTTCCATTCCACTCGCACCACGCGGTATACACGTACCCACACAGTGACATCTCCCATCAACACGACCACGATGGGGCGACTTGCAGGCAAGACTGTTTTGATGTACGTCGGGAAAGACATCTGAGACGGATTTGTGATTGTAAATTGACGCATTTGGTTTTGGTTTTTGGTTGGTGGTGGACTATCTCTATTATAGCACGGGCGCCAGTGCGGGAATTGGCGCTGCATGTGCGGTTGAATTCGCAAAGGAAGGATGTAAATTGATTTTGGCTGCTCGCCGAAAGGTAAAGGAACAAAGACGCCCCCGCCCACTCTACGTGCACACAAACGAAATAAACGGCATTGACGCATACGCATATCTGGCCCCCTCTTTTGAAAACGTAGGAGAAGCTGGTGGAAGTCCAGCAGCAGATCGCGGCTCAAGTCCCAGGTGTCTCTGTCCAGCCCCTCGAGTTGGATGTGCGGGACCGTCAAAAGGTGTGTAAGAAGCCAGTCTCGCATGCTTTCTCCCCCCATCGCACACCCCCCACTCACTGCTCTTTGTTCGGACCCCAGGTCTTTGACGCCATCGCCACCCTCGACCCCGTCGACGTCCTCATCAACAATGCCGGTCTCGTCATTGGCCTCGACACGATCGCCACGGTCACCCCCACCGCCATCGACACCATGCTCGACACCAACGTCAAGGGCCTCCTCAACGTCACCCAAGCCGTGCTGCCCTCGATGCAGCACCGCAACGCAGGCCACATTATCAACGTCTCGTCCATCTCGGGCCGCGAAACCTACCCCGGCGGCGGCGTCTATTGTGCGTCCAAACACGCAGTCGACGCCCTCACCCGCACCCTCAGGATGGAGCTCGTCGATTCGGCCATCAATGTCACGAGTATCGACCCGGGACTCGTCGAGACGGAATTCTCGATCGTCAGGTTTGCGGGTGATCGCAACAAGGCCGACGCCGTGTACAAGGGAATGCAGCCCTTGACGCCCACCGATATTGCAGAGGTAACAAGAAAAAAAAAGTTTGCCCCCCCCCCCTCCCCTCTCTGCGCCCGTCTTATGCTCTCTTCTGACCCCCCCATTCTCGCCTCTCTCAGACCGTCGTCTTTGCGGCCAGCCGTCCCCCGCACGTGCAAATCGCGTCCGTCCTCATCCTCCCCTCGGCCCAGGCCGCTGCCACCATGGTCGCCCGCAAGCAGTAAAACCCATGCTCTCGTTGCCGAATGGCCGCGAAATGCCCACCTTGACTGAGGGGTATTAGCAAGTGAGCCAGTATAGAATGAGGTAGTTTAGTTTACGCGCCCCACACACAGTTTCGCATATATCGACCCCATCGAAGAAATTACACACACACACACGCCCTCATCCATAGTACTTGTTTGGGTTGGAAAAAGAAATTTTTCTACGGCCGCCTACCCACTACACAGAAATAAAACATAAAATTGTGCAGCAAGAATGGAATACGACCCCGCCTTCTTTGTTTTCACGCTGCGTCGCATAGCCCGCGTTTGGGCAATTTTTTACATTTCATCGATGGGAGTTGGGTCCACGCCCACGGTTCTTAAACAAAATGCTGGGAACGGTACCTCACTCTCTCACCACCATAGATGGGCGTCGCGCCAGTACAGCGACGCGGAAACCGGGCATCATTCATCATCAACGGTGAAAGGAGTTGGCCCTCTATTGTAAAATCGCAAAGATGTGAAACTCGCCCCCAGCGTCTAACTCAAAACTGTCATGCCCCAAACCCGGCAACAAAATGTAACTCGCCGCTCCGGTTCTGATCCCATTGCTGGTCTACACTATCATACTGTAACCCCCCACCCACCTCATCCGGCCCGCGGCCACCAAAGTTCGCCATCTGGAAACACGTGCTGAATTGGGGCAGGGGGGCAACACGTTTTTTTTTCCGCTGCTCTTAGTTTGATTTCCTTTGGGCGTTTGTCTTTTTTCTCAGAGTGTGATGCATGGGGGAAAGCATAGTCCGCATGGGGGGCGCAAACTGTGCAGGTTGTGTGCCCCCGCGAATGGGGGAAACCCGCTGCGTCTCTTTGTTTCTCCCCGCTCAATAAAAAAAAACGCTGGGGTTGTGTGTGAACGTGGTGTGATAATGTTCGCCCCCCGTGCGGCTAAGCGTAATGTTGCTATGCGCGATTTGCATTTTTCGGCATCTGGTACCCCCCCCCCCCCAAGCATTTGCGTTTCATCGATACCGTACGCGCGCGGATCGACGTCTCGGGAGGTTCCCAAGACGCGAGTCGAGTTGATAGTGAGTGGAATTCATTGTTCCGCGGGGTCTTGCCAACATACCTTTGCGAATCTCGCCGCCAATAGCCACGGTGTCTTGATCTCGCCCCGCCTCTTGGCCTTGCTTGCGAAAAGCGAGGTGGCTGCGGCAAGAACCGGGACCCCACAGCACCCGTCAAAACACGGTGTCACATATCCCTCCGCCGTTTTCGCGAAGAGCGGCGGGTCGTCGAAGAGGTGCCGGACTATAAAATCCAAGGGGGCGCTTGGTAACAGCCGCGTTGCGGGCCCAAGCCGTAACGACGATATTGAAATTCTTCATCCACAACGAGGTTGAGAGTCATCGAACCGTTTCATGTGGTTCGATATGGGTCAGCGCAGAATCCCAAATACGCTGCGACAATGGTGCGACGACGCATGTTCGAATGTAGGCGTATTGTTGGGGCCGTGCAACAACAGGACGGGTTTCAAAGCGTCCGGCAGAGCAGTAGGTGGCACTGCTTAAAGTGCCTGCTGCAGTGGTCTGCGCTGAAGAGTCCTGGAGGTACGTCCGGTCGCGAGGGCTGAATCCACTTGGCCCGTGACTTGAGCAAGAGCACCTAAACGTAAACGTAACAGTGGGAATTCCCAGATGTGACAAAACGCATGTCTTGTCCGCAAGTACAGGTCCCTCCAGCCTCAGCCCGCAAATCTCACAGAACCCGTTTCGCGAGGTCCCGTAAAAAAATTCACTCCTTCCGAGATTTCTCTCCATCTTTAGAACTTTTCAAGGCTATACACACCGTCGCTCTCACACTGTAAGATCAACAAGCCTTCGGGGATCGCTTTGTAGTTACGGTAGTTCCTTCTCGCGTCTGCCGTGTCGGTCATCCAAGCCGCTGCTGATCGTCCATGACATCCATGACCCTGATCGGCCGTCATTCACCAAGTCTACATTTTGGATTCCGCGGTCGGGAAGTGATGCATGTCGCAGCCCACTTGCATAGCCGAAACTGGGCTTGGTGTCCTGATGTGGCCATGAAGAGTAGAGTTTCGCGTCGGAAGTTTTGTTGTTTTTTGCGTAGATGCGGTAGGATGTAATGCGAAGTACAGAATAAGCCAAAACAAACCAGTTTTGCTTGGTGGCGCGGGGGGCACCAACGGGGGCACCAAGCTTCAGTTTTTTTTTTAACACATCTGAGCTCAGAGTTCTCAATGGCCGACTTAACATCTGGACCTGCCCGGTTTGCTTGTGGTGAGTGTGGTTTCGGCCGTAGCAAGTCATGCGATTTGTCCAGCGTACAGAACCACATCCGCCGCTCCTTCCGCTGCAATAGCACGACAATCTATCAAGTGGAGGAAACAAGTACAACCTTGGCGATTTTGACCATAAGGATCCGCCGGTGGTCAACCGATCCCTCTTTGCAACCTACTTGGTTGGAACAACGCACGTTTCGGCCCATAGTCAATGATACCATCATCTTCCCGTTGGCGGCAGATACGGCGACGCCTCCTGAAGAGTTCTTCGACTTTTGGGGCGATGGCAATGGCATTGCTCTAACAAAATCAACTGACCGGCCGGCACTGAAAAGAAGGGACGATAAGTGGTGGAGGGAGCGAGTAAACCATTACGGAGTCAAGCAGAAAAAAGAAGAAGCGGACCCAGAGACTCTGGACGAAATAAAGCAGACAATGGTGCTGCACTACGTACAATCCGCGATGGACAACGTGGATCCATTGTTGCGCCGCTTGCTTCGGGATGTAAACGAAGTGTATCAAAACATCAGCGCGTTGCTGCTTTCTCTGATTGATGTCAACATGATCATGGAGAGCAACGGGGAAGACATGTTTAACGCATGCATGCGTGAGTTCCTACAAGGAATGATCCGGAATGACTTGCGTTGTGCCAGAGTAGCGATGTTTCTTGATGTCCTGCCGGAAGCGCAGAAGGAAACGATCCGCGCTATGATGGACGTCATGATCTTGGATGGCTGGTCCACCAGCACCGAGGGATTGACCGACCGGAATGCGGACGCCATCATTGACAAGGTGAAGATAGCTAGTGACTTGTTGATGAGACTTGGATAGTGTGTTATTATGACGACTGCAATGTTATCGTGGCAACAATAGCTGTCTCGGAGCCCTGATATAAATAACATTGAAATAAGACACCATTCGCCATACCAAACAGTCTCAAGATCCTTCTCGACGTCCTTGCTTGAGTAGAATTTCGCTTCGGAGTTTCGTTTTTTTGTGTGGATGCGGTAGGGTTACGGATGTGAGCAAAAAGGCGAAACTTGACCCGTTCCTGCCATTCCAACTGCTTATGTACGGCCGTTCGGAGCGCGCGCGTCGAGTTGACTTTTAATATTTCAATTGACGATAGCCGCTCTCGGAGTTTTTGCGTCCCCGTGGAAAAACGCTCGGTTTTTGTTCACATAGTACCTGCCCCTGTGCCGCAAAACGGGTGGGCTCTTACGTGCTTGTGTGATCTGCGGTCTCGGGTCCTATGGGTCGATGGCGCGGGTAAACGTTTGAGTCCAATCATTGATTTCCTTTAGGGCTCATTCGTCGAAACGGAACTTGCGTCCAAAAATCGACCAGATAGAGGTACATATCCAAAACGTATCCATGAATCGTTGGGCGGGGGGGGGGGGGGGGGGGGGGGGGAGCTCCATCACTGTCATTCCAGATCCTGTACGTTTGCTGCGCGAGACGGGCAAAAGTGTATGGCAAGTGCAGGACCTTGGATCTTTCCCTTCCCTGCCACCGCCAGCTCAATACTTTTGAATTACGAAAACACATTGCTCTACTAGTATCTCCATCACCCCACCCCGTCTACAATAACAAAAGTGTTCCGGGCCAAACAACAACATCAAAGAAAACACTAACAATTCTATATACAGATATACAAATTTAAAAAAAAAAAAGTGCACACACATAAAATGGGCTGCTATTTCGCAATCGTTTTTCACCACCGGGGTTGGACGCCCTTCACCACGCATAATCAAATCTGGCAATAGGACATAAACGGTCAGTATTTTGTCCTTGCCCCACTCCTCTGCTCGCGTTCACTCCTTTCTGAAGGTTTCCCTTACCGTTTCACCGTCGCCGCCGTCTCCCCCATATCCTTCTGCGCCTTCTTCCGCATATAAAAAATGGGACAGTCCTGCGCGGTGCAAATCACATCTTGGTGGAGACTGCCCTGACACCGCTGGCACTGCGTCCACAGCCGCGCAAAGCGGACTTCGAGCTCGTGTTGCGCGTCCAGGTGGCGCACGTACAGTTCGGGCAGCCGCGGGCGGCAGTGCTCGCACACGGCGGGGTCGCTCGAGGGGGCGTCGCGAGAGCGGGGCAGCACGGTTTTGCAGCCCAGACAAGTCGCGGATTTGACCGCGAATTTCATCAGCCCGCCAATGGCCGGGGCCGCGACCGAGATCGTCCGGGTATGGTCGCCAGCTGCAAGAGAAAAGAAAGTACATGGAGAGAAACCGGTAGGGTCAGCGCAAGCACTAGGATCATGACCCAGAATGTTCTCCCATCCTTTGTCACGCAATACTCACTCAGCAGCCGATTCGCCTTCGAACCCAAAATAGGCTCAAATATTCTCATGAGGGGTTTTGAGAGTTGGTTCTCCAAGTAGTACTTTGTATCAATCGGGATATTGTTTTCCAGGACGTAGATTGGGTCCTCGGCCTTTTCATAGGCGGCCGCATTCTTGGTCCCTTTAGCAATCACGTACGCGACCCGATCGCCGATAGCGGGAGCGGACCCGGCGTCACGTTTGCGCATGCGTTCGGCGAGTTCATTGTGGGCCTGTTTGCCGCTGTACTCTAGCGCAGTGAAAAATCAAACATGTAAGCAACATGCTAAAGACAGTGGTATCCTTCATAAGCAATGGAGGCGAATGAACGACACGCACCTGTTTTACCCAACGCTTTAGAGATCACCAGCTGCGACAGATCGATCTTGTTTTGCAGCAGATCGGAAATCACGCCCTTAGTGTATCTAGGAACGCAAAAAGAAAATAACCTTTAGTAAAGCGCGCAGATTCGCAACAAAAAGAATGGTCCCACACATACTCTTCGGCACCAGTAACGTCGCGATCGACCAAGATCTTCTTCAAGCATGTCTCGATAACACTCGATACCAGCCTACAACTGTCTCGCCGGACGGTCTAGAACATAACACATACACAATCGCATCAGGCATCAGTAGAACGCTCACCTGTGGTTCTCCAATTACACCTGTACTGACCTCGATTCCCTTGGTATCCATCTTATCATGCTTATCCGGGCTAGTCCAATACAATCCCGCGTAGCGTTTCTTGTTGATCAACAGGTAAGGAAAGTAGACTTTTTCGAAATCCAAATTGATGGGTTTCTCAAAGTAGCCCGTCACATAATTGGCTGCTTCCCGGCCCAGCTTCATGGCCTCGCCGACGGTAGGCACTCCAAACTTGACCATGACGGAATCCGTATCACCGTAAATGACCTTCGCGTCAAATTCATACCCGTTCTCAATCGTGTATTTGCTTTCAACTCGCGACTTTGTCAGCTCAATCATTTCGCGTCCGTAGGCGGTGACGCTGGAGGAGATCGCCAGCAGCGGAAGTTTGCCGATAGTGGCCCCAGTGAACCCGTAGACTGAGTTTGCACTGACCTATGCAAAAAGGATTTGCGTCAGTCCCGATCATGTTTTTTTGTTTAAAAACGACATCAGCTCCATTCATGCACCTTCAAAGCCAACTGTCGCCCATCAAGGACAGCGCGCTTGAAGGGGTCAGTTTCCTTCTTGAGGTCATTCTTTGCACGTTTTCGGGCTGCCAGCAAATCTTCCAGAATTGTCGGCAAGATGCCCTTCCGCACCGATGGTTTGACAAAGAACGCTGTGTACAACAAAAGGGTTAACCATAATTCCGCATGCAAATCACCATAGCAAGCATACCATTGTCTGGGGTGACTTTATAATCCTTATCCCGAACAAGACCGTGACGTTCCGCATCTTTCAAAGTCTCCAGGTGGGTAGAGTAGCAGAGGTTGTGGGCCATCATGATCGACGGATACAGGGACGTGAAATCCAATGTGGCGATGGGTTGCTCGTAGAATCCCTTCTCTGGTTCAATGACCGTGGCACCCTCGTACTGGACATCGTCTGATCCTTCTGCATCCTTTGCAGGGATGAGCAGATCTTCGGTTTTGGCTTTCCGATATAGCTGCGACACCACTTTAATCTGCTGCCCTCTTGTTAGAAGATAGTTGAACGGCACCCCCGTGACTCTGGCCATTTCCATGTAGTTGATGACACACATCAGTTTGTCGATGAGTCTCTGTGGGAGGTATGCATCCTACACAACACATATGAGAACATCCGCAATGCTTGCACTAAGAGAGTTGGATAAGTACCTTCAGACAATAGATAGCAAGGCGTCGTCGTGTTTCATCATTTCCGTTTTGGAGGTCCGAAATGATGGAGTAGTGCACGTCTTCTTTCTGCTCGTTGAGAAAGTGCGCACAGACAGAGTTCAGCGTATATGATCTCAGCTTGTAATCGCGTTGCATGACTTGTAGCACGTCCATCTGCAGTCTTCCTTCCAGATTGATTGTCTTAGTATCGCGTGTGCCCAGTCCCTTTGACGAGAAACGACTGTCTTTGGCATTTGTCCTTGACACTATGATGCGGGTTGACTGGTTAGCTATGCGTCGAGAACAGATGGGCCTTTGCAATTCGCAACGAACTTTTGATGCGGCCCAGGTAAGGAAAGTCATTCACTTTGAGTGCTGCGGCTCGATCAAGAAGATAGGGGAAATCGAATCCGTTGATGTTATATCCAATGATGAGGTCTGGATCCATCTTTGAACGCACGAGTATGAACACCATGACATTTATGAGCAGAATGCATTTAGCAACGTACCGCAACGACAAATTCGCTCCATTTCCTCAACAAATCGCGTTCGTCATCGAAAGACATGGTATGTGTGCCGACGATGTTTGCACAATTCTTTAATGTCAGCACATTCCGAATGAACGGACGGCTTTCACCTGCAATGATAGATCAATGATTAAACCTGTGCAGCGTGGATGATATGCATTGTGCTCTCCCGCACCTTGAATGGTGACCATGTTCGCAATCTGGATGACTGGATCTACTTGTGCTTCCGGGAAGACACCTTTCCTCCCCGCACATTCGATATCAAAGCTCAAAATTCGCAGCGGGGCGATCTTCTGCCATTCCCCTTCAGGTTGATGGGCCATGATGTCAGAATAACTGTGAGAGACGCCTATATTAGCAAAGTCCCTGTGGTAACAATGATCTGATGCGCATTACTGAACATCTATCTCGATCTGCGAGCTTGATATAGCGTTGTCGGTCCGAATCTGGTAGGAACTCGGAGGCAGTTCCACCCAACTGGCGCCTTGAATCTGTGCGTTACAAAGCTGATTAGAGGTGCTATAAATTTTTTGATCCTAATCTGACACGTACCTTGGTATCAATCATGAATCTCAGCGGGTATGGGATGTTGCTCTCATATGTATCACATGCAACTTTGCCAAATCCCGGTACCTCGATGCCTTGAGTGAACGCTCGTTTTGCTGCTGATATCTGCGATTGCAGCCGGAACGTGATTCGCAGGAACAACGCTTTCTTCTTGCCATGGTATCCGAAAATGCTGCTCTTGAGGACCATTTCAATATCCACCACCGGTACGTTCCGATTGTTACGATTGGCTCCAAACCAATCCTACTTGATATGTCAGCAAAGTCATATCAAGTTGCAACACTCGCTAGATGCTCACATTGAGGGCTCTATGCAGTACTTCTTTATGTTGTGGTTGAAAGTTTACTGGCGCTGGCACGTACAAATATGGCAGAAAGCCATGGACGTGACATGTTACGCTGTGTCCCTCCTAGTCGATGCAATTGATCAGGTCCCATTTTGAGAAAGGAACCGACTGCCGCGATGCGCCTTACCATCGTGCAACCAAACATGCGCACAGTGGACGCTTCCTGAATGCTATGCGGATTCGCTAGCGTGTCTGGGTATGCTTGTACCACATCATCCACATCAATCTGTTGGAACACTGTCAAGGCGTCAGCTGCTTTCCCACGTTGCGATGAAGTTTGTCCTGCATAGTATCTAACCAATGGCGTCTACACTAGGGTCCAGAGGGCTAAGAGCCGGCCGTTTCCACAGGTCTTCTGGGTTTTCCACTTTTGCAGTGCTCTGGGAAAGTTTCTCCAGTTGTTCTTCGAATGACGGAGTATCCTCCTTGACCGCCGCCAACGTGCTTTTCCGTTTCTTTAGATGTGATGGAAGACCTTAAGCCAGTTGTCTATCTTTCTGAGTTTGGCAAGCTTTGGACATTACCTTCAGTGACGGAGGCACCGTTATCGGGTTTGGGACCGACGGTGTGAACGTCAACGACTCATTCCGGTCGATTACCAGCCCGCCCCCCTCCTTTCGTTTCGCAGGCGTCACTTGAACCATGTTTCGTATTGTCTAGAATAATTGTCCGCTTTCACCAAGCCCGTTTCTTTTGGGAAAAAAACCCGTTTACGAAATATGGGTGGGGAAGGGCCTAATATCTATATCGGAAAGGGAGAAGATAGGACAGCGCATCTTCGTTCGGACAGTCATCAGCCAAGCCACACCGGACGTCTAGCTCGCTTAGTCAGGCAAGCACTGTCAACGCTCACCTCACGCTGTCTATCATGACAAACGGTGTCTAAATTCCTAAGAATTTCATACGGCGTTACTCAACACCTGGCCCTGAATAATGAGCGTTCCAAAACAGAGGCCCAAGGGCAAATTCCTGTCCTCTAGTCAGCTATACGCCTTCCTGTCGACCTCCGACTTGTCGTCCTCCTGCACCTTTCACCACTTCTTTCGGCCGGATGACGTCGGCGACCTCTACATATGCAAAACATGCTTCGTTCACTTGGAGGTGAAGCCGTCACCACTGGATCCATATGCAGTATCAGGAAAGTGTATCATTGACGGAGCTCCCTTTCACTACTTCCACGTTGTGGAGACCACCAAAATGGAAAAGGGACGAGAGTTCGACAAGGACTACACTGCCGACTGCACACAATGTCATAGAGAAATTCAATTCACCATGCGGCTTCCAGTGATCCACTTGGCCTCGATTAAACACTACTCCTCCAAAGAAACCCAGCACCAGCGGAACGCGCTTCGGATCTGGGCCGCCTACCTGACTGACATGACCAGAGAGCGAAAGAAGGTCAACGCGACCAATGCAAACTTTGCGAGATGGATTGGGCTGGATGATCACAGCCGGTACATTTTCACCGAGCTGGGTTATCTATTTGATTCGAATCGGGGCTTTTTCGTCCCGACTGACCCAGTGCATTTATCAAAGATCGCGTATGCACTGCAGGAGGTGCAGTTTCAACGATGGAACAAGGAAGGAGCGCCGGGCGATGCTGACACCTGGCCCAATTTTGTCAGTGCTGTTCCGTTGCTTTGCGAATTTCTGGATGCAAAAGTGTTTGGTGATATGGGCTCCGACATGGTAGCCTACGCCAAATCGATGGTAACAGAAAGCCAATCAAAGATATTTGAAGCGTTGGGTGTCACGAGAGATGCGAGCGACCCCAACGTCCGTTGGGTTTTTGGAGTGCTTGCCAAAGAAGACCCGTTAGGACTGCCAAGCTACTTGGAAGCAGTATCTCAGATCGCGCTGCTGAGAAGTAGCAATGATTTGCAAGAATTTGTTGCAATTGAGAAATCGAAGGGAATACCCTTCGCTGCTGAAGTGGAGGGAGCGTACGCAACTTTGGGGATGGGAGTTACTGCAAATACTTCCGACGACATGATCATGAGTGTCTTCACAAGTTCAGTCACGGAAAGACCACAGATGGAAGCAGAACTGAAAGAGGCTCTGCGCGTCATCGCGGTCAGCCGCGACAGTTCCGTCCTTCTACATTCCCTGGAGACAGGAGAGATTTATGACATGGCGGGGAGCGAGGCGGCGAAGTTTGATTCGATGGACATGGATCAGAAAGACCTGTAAGCGCCATGGCGATTGAGCGGGGACTGGTTCATTATTTCTGACGCTTATTGACTCTGCTCGACATCAGGCCGGCCGGGTTGGAGAACATCGGAAACACATGTTATCTGAACTCGCTTTTGCAGGTACAGCTACTTGCAAAATCGAGGCTGTATTACTCTCGAACTAACTCAGAGGTCTCTTAGTTGTATTTCACCATCCGCGAGCTGCGCGATGCAGTTTTCAGTTTCGTGCCGCCTGAACCTTTGGGACCAGCTGTCTCGATGGAAGACGTGATGGACATAGACAAGTCGTCACCGATTGAATCGTCTCTCAGCGGCTCGACTGAGAAGCTTTCCCGCGTGGCGAGATCTCATGAGTGTGCGTCGCAAATCTGTTCGTGGCAACGGCTCCGATAGTCTGACATCCTTGTAATTAGTCATTCAACAGCTCCGGACCCTTTTTGCATCATTAATCTGGACGGACAAGCGTAGCATCACGCCGTCCAAGAAGCTAGCAGAGATTGTTCTGAACAGTGAGAATCTGTTTGGACAACAGCAGGACATTGGTGGTACGAAGTAATCGCAGAATCATCGAAATTACTTTCCAGAACTGAAGTTACAATGCAGAATCGATGGATAACATCATGGACTTGCTCGAAGTTGGATTCACGTCCGTTGCGCCCGACGACAAAACGCGTGTAGACATGGTCAAACAGTATGTTATACTCCTGCATTTGCCGATGCAATGTCATCTGACAACATTCTCCAGACTGTTTTTCGGGAAAACAAAGCAAAGCCTCACTTACACCGATCAGGCAGGCAAGCTGCATCATAGTCACAAAGAGGAGGAGTTCAGTCACCTTATCGTTGATGTGACGGACAACCTGTATTCATCTCTGAATACATACTTTGGAGACACCCAGGTAGAGGATTCCGTTGGCATTACATACTCATAGGGACGCATCTCACACTGACTTGTATAGGTTGATCTGGAAGGTGTCAAAGCACAACGTCAGCTGTCCATAAGTACGATCCCACCAATAGTAATGTTCCAAATACGGGTGAGCGTCAGCTTTCATTTGCCGTCAGGATTTTGTGTCCCACCTCATGACAGAGTCAGGATGATAGCGCGTCAAATACAATCGCGAAGCACATGCGGCATACAAACAAAACGATTACATGCAATTCGACAAACTCATTTATCTGGATCGGTATATGACGAAAGACGTGCCGCCGTCTCCAACCGGTGACTTGTCAGCTACGCTGGGCGATATGAATACCGGCACGTCTTCCATTGGTCTACCGCAATCGGCGAACTTGGATGGCAATATGAAGTATGGACTACATGCTGTCTTTGTCCATTTGGGTGAGTGATTGAGATTCGTCAATGTTACTGCTGCGGAATCATTAATGTTGGGCGCATAACAGGCGAGGCATCTTTTGGCCATTACTACACATACATGTGGGATAATGAACTAAACAGGTGGCTGAAATACAATGACTCGCAAGTGACAGAGGTACGTTGTATCTCATGCGAGGATATGCCCTGCGGTTGCTTCGAGTGCTTAAATGTGATTCAGGTGTCAGAATCGGTAGTATTTTCCGATACCACTGGTTCAACTGCGAATGCGTACGCGCTCATTTACGTTCGTGCAGAAGGTAGGTCATGACCTGTATTGACGCTTCTGCAATCATTTGAAGGACGATCATTTGGCTCACGCGAAATGCAGCATCGAGCAATCTGATAAATTCCTATGCGCGATCACCCGAGGTTCGCGCCAGCTACATGGAGACATTCACCACGCTGAGCAATGCAGCGATACAAAGAGAATCAGGTGGTACAGATAGCCTAGCGCAAGTGGCATGAGATCGTCATCTTCTTTAGACATGCAACAAGGACGTAGTTAAATGCGCGTATGTGTGCTGACACTGATAGATAATATACGCATGTCCTCGTGCTCCGACAATTTGTGCGGTGTTCAGAGATTCTAGCAGATCAGCAGTGAGTGGAAGGTAGAGGTGGGAAGTGCTTGTCAGGATATCGAGTGGCATACGGCTCAAATTTTGCGATTCTCTCGCATTGTTTTGCTTCGGTAGTACGATCCCAGATATGTATTTATCATTCTCCACCTCCAGTCCGATCTCCATACCCCGACATGCCTCCCAACCCAGGCCCTGGACCAGGCGATACATTACTCCTCATCAAACCCCCTCCGCCAACCCCAAACCCAGCCTGGATCTTCGGAAACGAGATCGGTTGCGACGCCCCGCCCTTTTTCTTCCCAACAGGCGGCAGCTGCCCTCCGCTGTTTCCAAACGGTCCAAAACCTGACTGCCCGTCCCCGCGTGACATCACGTCGCGATGTGGTGGTTGGCCCCCGCCGCCGCCGCCGGGTGGTTGCCCGCCCCCGCCACCTGCTATTCCGATCCCGTACGACGTTGTGGATGTGGTGGCTGGGGAGGAGGTGGTGTAGTAGGATTGTTTGGTGTAGGATTGCGCGCCGTGAATCGGGGGGATGCTGGTGAGGTTGTGTTGCCTGAGAACACAAAACACTCGTTAATTTTTCCACTCTATCTGAATCAAGATCCGGTCGGTTGCCAAAGACAACGTACCGGTCATCATCCGCATGTTGTCGTTTGGAACTATTACTCTCCAAGTCTTCCAGCGGTTGTCTCGCCTCTTTTCTACTCGCTAGATTCCGAGATTCGTGATGCGGCTTGAGATCACAAAAAAGAATATAGTTCATCACATCAGTCCAAAATATTTCACGCTTCCTACACGTGTGCCACAAATTGGCATACCTTCTTTTGCTTTCTTCTCCGTCCCCGATCATTCTGCTCCCGCTCTTTGTCCATCTCAATCAGTTGCCGGAGTTCTACCTCAAACCGGTCAGCGAACCCGTCGGATTGGAAGTAGGGGAGGGACATGAGGGTCCGTGTTGGTGCGCGTTGGTCAGAGTCGTATATGAGACATTGCTGAAGCGCACAATGTCATTGGTTATTGCAGATTCGTATACCCATTTGGGCCAAATCGTAGATCAAATACTTACTCGTAACCAATGCATGGCATCAGGTGCTACATTCGGCAGTTTCGATTCTATTGGCGTTGTTTTGCTGACCTCGGGAATCCGAACACCCACAAACAGCGGATTCTTCAAGAACACTTCCATATGCCGTTTTGTTAGCGGTCCTACACAACATACAGATAACTCAGGTTAAATCCTCTTTCTAGTCCCGGTCCACCGTTATCTGCACCGCTCACCAAGAATTTTCATGATCCTGTACAATTGATCAATATCCGTGTCTCCGGGAAACAATGGCTGGCCCGTCAAGATCTCGGCGAAAATGCAGCCCGTCGCCCAGACGTCCACGGCTTTTCCATACTCGGTGTCACCGACGAGGAGCTCGGGCGCCCGATACCATCGTGTCGCGACGTAGTCGGTGTATTTGGCACCGGGCCCAGCTGTGGGAAGAAAGGGAGGTGTCAGTGCTGCTGGTTGGACTTGAGTTTACAGAGAATGAGGGGCAGACCTAGTGTTCGTGCAAATCCAAAGTCGCATAGCTTGACCACGCCATTCACGGAAACCAATATATTCTAACAAATGACCAAAGTGTTTGATGAGCATACATGTCGAACTCCCTGGGTCACGCCTGCTTTTTTCGCCACAAGAGAAAGCTCCCAGTCCGTCTGCGCTCACCTCCGGTTTGATATCTCTATGAATGACATTATGGGAATGCAGATAATCCATGGCCTTCAGCAGCTGCCACATGCATTTCCGCACTGTCCCGTTCTCGCGGTCGTCCGACAACCCGTGCGGTCGTTTGTCCAGATCTTCCAAGATGGTGTGATCCAGGTGCTCAAAGACCAAATATAGCTTCCCTTTCCGTCGAAACACTTCGATCAGGTTGACGATGTTGTCGTGTTTAAGTTGCTGTATGATGCAAGTCGGTCGAGGTTATGTGTGTGTATGTTCGTCGCGAAGTAGCAGGATGGAGAGAAACAGAGGTCAGCAAGAGTCTCTCGGTTGCACAGTCTTGAAATACTCTCTGCAATGCCAAATCTCTTGGACAGCAGGATGGCAGCGGTATATCTTTTTTACCTTGAGCATGCGCACTTCTCTCAAAGCAGTTTTCCGAATCTGCAAGTCGTCTTCGCTTTCCTTGAACTTTTTAATGGCCACAGTTTGTCCTGTCTCCTTATGCCGGCACTTCATGACAACTCCGTACGTCCCTTCCCCGATAGGCCCTACTTTCTCGTAGTACTCCATCGTGTGGTGCAGAGATACAGTGAAAGTCGAGGATGTGCCTCACGGGTGTGTTGTTCAGCGCGCGGGAATGGTGATGAAATGGCGCGTGGTATCGTGGTGATGGTGAGTAATCGTTAGAGTGCTTAAGGGGATTGTTTGATATTATGGTGATGGTCCGTAGTAGTCTGTATTAGGTATATTGACGATGTCTTCACAGCGATGATGGGAAGTAAGTTTTCGCCGGACGGTGCATTGCTCGACTTCGAAATGCGGGGAACACGGCACGGAGGAAGTAGCAAAAAAAAGGAATGAAATCCACAGCTGCTACAAACAACAACACTCCGCTGTCTTCTGCTTTTTTTTCTAGGGCCACGAAAATGGAGCCTGTCCTCCAATCAATGTGTTGAACTGTGTATATTATTACGCCAAAAGCAGGGGTGTTATCTAAATCCCGACCCATTGCTCCTCGTTGAGGGTCCGATCGGTAAGACGCCTCTACCAAAAGTACGGGACCGTTGTTGGACCTAATATAAGAATCAGACACAATAAGGTGACGGAGCTGGGACGCTTGATAGCTCAAAAGACAGGCGTAAATCGAGTACTGGAACCTAGAGAGATGTCGACACAGACGAACTGAATCAAACGTCTTAAAAACATAAGATAGCCTGGCAACCCTGGTCATTAAATTTCAGTTCGACGCTTGGGCCGACAGAAAGTCTCAAGATGGCATCTATCGAATGAAATATGTAACACAGAGTGGTAAATCTCGGAATCAAGTACAAAACTATCATGGGAGGCCGCTCCTTCCACAACTCTGTAGGAGACTGTCTGTCATGCAGGCTAGCAAGGGAAGCTCAAAGTTCATAACTAGCTGGTACTCCAACACAGGACGACAGTCAGCGGTGGACGGGCAGAGCGGAGCAGTGGGCGCAGTCGCCTCTCGTAAGCGACGCGCTCGCGACTCCGGTAGCCGATTGACAGCATCTTCTGTTGGCGAAATTTTGCCCAAGTCAAACCGCATACCTCCGACACATTCCTTCAGTGCTCACCTCACTCGAATATATAGCTTTTCTCCCTTTGGAGATATACGCTACGATGCTCAGCAGTGATGATAATTTCCATGTCCATTCGTTGCCGCCGTTTGCCAATGAACAGAATAAGGCGTTGAGCAAAGAGGTAAAGGGGCAGCTGTCTTAATTGTGCCAGCATTCTCATCAATAACTAATGTCGTGCATGGCTTTCATTTCTTAGATTCAAGAGATTGAAGCGAAGCTCAGCTCCCTGACAACGGCTTACGACGACAATGCGGCACGAGCAGAAACCATGTCCGCTCACATGAAGAATGTGCAGCAGGAGTTGATGCATACGCAGGTGTGGCCATGCGATGAAGAAAGCATGATAAATAGTAGCAAGAGTGTCTGAATCTTGCTGTTGTGCGCCACTCTATCTATTTAGGCTTTGTCGGATGCCAAGGGCCGCCAAATCGACACCGAAGATCACTTCAAACAGCTGGCTGAACGGGAAGCGGGTCGACTTGCTTTAGAAATCAAAAGCATAGATAAACAGATCCTTGAAGTAACGGAGCATGTAAGTACCCCGCCTTTGTACATGACTCAGAACGAAACTGCCCTTGGCCCCGGTTCACGACCGCTAATACCAGAAGCATCTCTTCTCCATACCAGCTCAACACCATCCAAAACAACATTTACCGGGGCAACGAACGCATCGATGGAATTCGCGCCGACCTGAAGCTCGAAAAATCAGAGCTGGATGAGTGGCTTCGCGTGCAGAGCGAGAAAGAGGAGGACAACATGGCGCTGCTTAAATATACCAAAGAAGACAATCAGAAGATCAAGGAATTGAGTCTGGGCATAGAAAAATTGATGCAGGAGGTTAATAAGAAGAAGGCCATCCTAAGCGCTGAGGTGATAAATTACATTTGGGAGTGTGGTGGTTTGTTATGTCTCATTGAAAGTCTTTCGCAGGTCACAGAAACACAGGTGACGCAAATAGAGCTGGACAAGACGACGGAGGCCTTCAAACAACTGCATCAGGAACGTCAGGATTTGATTCAGCAGTGGGAAAGCACAATTGAAGGGATGCACAAGAAAGACCAGGAGATTGTCACTGTTCAAGCCGAGTTTGAAAAGACCAAGGTAGGAAGATTGATCTCATGAGGGATTTTCAGTTCGAAAAATAGTGTGATGTTTCACGCGCTAGCTCCCGACTAATGCCTAAGCTAATAGCTTTCTTCACATTGCGTGCCTACTGAAGGAAGAGATCAAGAATCAGCAACGAATCATAGACGAGAAACAGCGATTTCTGGATCAGCAGAACGAGAACAACGCTGACACAGAAAAGAAAATTGGCCTTACGGAGCGTGCTGTCAGCAAATTCAGATTTGAGCAGAATGAAGCGAGTTCGAGCTTGATTCAGTTCCAAGATGAGCTGGACGTGTTACGAAACACGTTGAATAAAAGTACGACAAAAAACGATCGTACTTGCTCTTTTACAACGTACGCTGCTCCCCTTGCTGAATGGCGCGGTTTGTTACAGCTGCGACGGATCTCGTCAATAAACGCGGCGAAGTGGTAAACCTCAAAGATGACCTGCAAGATAAGCACGAGAAATTGGACCGGGAAAAGCAGAACACCGAGGAAATGAAGAAACGGTTGGCCATGATCACTGACAAAACCATGACAATGGAACAGAAGGCGCAGGAGGTACACCGAAGTTTGCCAACAAAAAGCCGAGATTGATGTCAATGCTGACCAGATTTGATTGATAGCTCCAAGAGATTCTGAAGCAGGAGGAGAACATGAGCAGGGACCTTGATCGGGAATTGAAGGTGTTGAGAGAGTCCCGTACGTATCGTAATAA
The DNA here is from genome assembly GCA_025526995.1 of Powellomyces hirtus. Taxonomy (NCBI): domain Eukaryota; kingdom Fungi; phylum Chytridiomycota; class Chytridiomycetes; order Spizellomycetales; family Powellomycetaceae; genus Powellomyces; species Powellomyces hirtus. Next base: position 101,614 of record JAHLKG010000031.1, on the reverse strand, counting down.
AACTCCTGTGGACGCACATCCAAATGTCATGACTGACTCTTTTTATATTTTCCTTTTCGTTTCGTAGAGTTTAAACGGAACCAGGAAGTGTTCCGCTTGAAGCAAGACGAGAAGGACATGGGGGCGGAAATTGCAGGAGGCGAGGCTGCCCTCCGGAACCTGAAAAGCAAAGTCCATAGACTAGATCAAGAAGCCCTCAAACAACAAGCTATGCTCTACGCGCAAGAATTTCAAATCCAGCAACTCGAACGCAAGCTCCGCCGCGCACAGGGCGAGCGCACTGATGAAGAAAAAGAGATGCTCATGAAACGTATTGAGGATCTAAACGTCCAGCTGGAAGCGACCACACATAAATGGGGACTGCTGAACGCGCAATTGAAGAAGTCGCAGGGTGATGTGGTTGCAGCGCAAAGGAAACTGGAGATCTTGCAGAAGGATAAAGCGGGAGTGAAGAACAATATTGATGAGTTAACGCTGCATAACGACAGCGCATCGAAACAGCTTGTCCAGAAGATAAGAGAGAAGGAGGATCTGATGGTTGAGGAGAATATCTTGAGGCTGGAGTTACGAAAACTGCGAGGGTTTTTGAATGCACGGGCGGACGAGGTATGGATACTGAGAAAAGAGAGTGTTGTTAGATGTATGGATGCCCTGTACTGAGCTTTATGTTCACCCATTTGTGCGCAGGTATTCAGCTTAGAAACACGGCAGGTGCACCTGCAACTCGCCCTCGAAGAGCGCACTAAGGAAATCGAGATCCACAAGGACATGCTGCGCCTGCAACAAAAATCCGCCGAAGAAGAGCGCTACTCTGCGTGCGCCGAGCTTCGCGACCGCGTGAGCAAAGTCGAGAAGCTTAAGCGACGCTACGAGATCGTGATGACGAGTTTTGCTGGCAGCAACCATGATGGCGCAGATGGCGGTGATGGAGGTCCAGAGGAAGAACATTCACAGGCATACTATGTGATCAGGGCGGCGCAACATAGGGAGGAGTTGCAGAGGGAGGGTGATGAGCTGGATGCACAGATTCGGAAAGCAGAGAAGGAGATTAAGGCCCTTGAAAACACTTTGAAAATGATGAATGATCGGAATGAAGAGTACCGGATGAAGTGAGTCAATTAGCTGTGTGGATGTGCTCTTGCCGTTCTGCGCCGCGAGAGGCTTTACTGATACCGGATTTGTCTTTGAACGAAAGTTTATACAAAGCGGAGCTCAACAGTAAGGATATCCAGCACCGTGAGATGCTCGAGCAGGTATGAAGACGCTTTTGGTTGATAAATATACTTCCGAAAAGATCTCAACAAATCTTGCATTGTGATTCGCAGCAATATCGACACGCTATGGAACGATACAAAAGCAAGCGTCTCGAAATCCAAGACCTCCAGTCCGACCTTATGACGTCCGAAAAGCATCTCCTAACACTGACCTCCGCCGAATCGTCACGTCTGCAAGCTGTATCAACGCTTGAAGCAAAACTAGCATCTCTGCAAAAGGATTTGACAAGCCAGGAGGCGAAACGCGAGCGTGCCCAGAAAACAGTGAGCAGGGCTGCAAAGGAGTTGAGGAAAGTAAGAGGTGGTGAGAACGCTGCCGGTGAGGAGGCAGATTTTAAGGTCCGGGAGCTAAAGGAGATGGGTAACTTGGCGCTGGAGCATTTGGGCAAGGTGGTTGAGCAGACGCCTGAAATCGCAGGACGAGTGGGCGAGCTGTTGCAAGAGGTACGTCTAAGCGTTGAGCAGTAGCAACAGCACTGCCAAGTATTAATGCGGCATTGCCGCTATAGAATGGCGTTCAACCACCTTCCCGAATCGTGTCCCGCGTGCCATCTCGATCCGAGTCTCGTTCTTCCATGTTCTCAGATGCCGGAAGCGAGAGCGCAGCATCAACCACATCCAACAGCGCACTAGCATCAGGGTCCGCCGGTCGGCGAGGTAGTGGGCCGGGTAGTAGTCATTTACAGTCCACATCTCCGAGGACATCATTAAGCATCCGGCCTGCTGGTGTGGGATTGCCGGGACGGAACACCCCGACGCGGCTGTCAACCACGAACATCAATGGTAAATGGTTGACTGCTTACATGGCGTAATTAGTCTGGCCCGTGGCTTCACTAATACCTTTTTTTGCAGCCTCCATAACGCTCCCATCAGTTGACCCGAAGTCAGGACTGCCAGCAGGACTCCCAGCACTCCCATCACGACATACACCAACAGCAAGTGCCCATTCATCAACAGGTGCCGCTTCACGAACACCCATTACGGGTGCAGGAAGGGTGCGCGGTCCAGCTCGGTCGGGTTCCGCGAGCAGTGTTAGCTCGTATGGAAATGGTGGTGCCGGGAGTGGGCCAGCGTCAAGGCGGTCCAGCGCTGCAAACTCTGTGTCTGGCAGATAAACTATTCAGCCGTCCCATTTCAGTGTATAATGTTCTTTATTTTTCTCAATTTGTACTTGTTTAGACCTTTGCTTAACATTGGAGATTGGAACGCAAGCGGAGACTCGCTCAACTGCGCCACAACCACGTCAAGACGCGTCCCTCCCAGAGAGCTTGTTCCCACGCAATTCCCCATTTCGAAAGTTGAAGGCGAAGTTGAAGTCACGGAAGGTGAAGAACAATCAGCGATTGCAGCAAAACAAAGCGCAAGTTAAGATGTCCCAGGGATCCTCTACTGCCGCGAAGGCGCTCGATACTCCAAAATCTCTCGTCACGAAAATCACAGCCAAGCCCTTGCTGCTGCCCCAGGCCCGTCTAGCATCTCCAACCACGGCTGACACTCGACCCTTGTATCAAAACAGCAGCAGCGAGAACAGATCTCTTGAAGTTCGTGAAAATGGGCCCAACATTCGTTTTGCTACACCTGAGCCGTTCAGGGGTGAATTGGCCTGCACTTCAAGCAGTGCGAGCCACGGTTTTGCCACACCACTCTCTCTTCCCAGGAAGCGTGGGAGCAACAACGAACAAGATTCTTTCTCTTCCGATGACGCAAGTCGTACCGGAAATCTTGCAAAAAGAAGTCGCTTTGAAAAGCGTTCGTTTATGGATAATGGAAATAACATGGAAGGGAGCGCAAGCGACGGCCACAACGCCTCCACCAATCGCGTAAGTTTCCATCCATCTGCAAACATGTGACAGGTTCAACCGGTTCTGACCTGCTGTCATCTTGGAAACATGTTGATCAAACAATCTTGCGGTGTTGCTCGCTACACACTTGCAGGGTAGTATGGACGCATTCGCAAATAGTGACTTTACTAGGGCTCGACCCTTTTTCCGCCCTCCCGGATCATCCACCCCAATCGCTGAGAAGCAGTTACAGAATCAGCAGAACCTTGAGGAGGCCCGCGGACGAGGTCTGCATTAATGCATCGACTGCATAGTTGTTCTTACCAACTTTTTCGTGATCACCACTTCCAGCTCCCGGGTCAGTTCCGTTTTCCGAAATGTCTGAAGACGTAAATACGGCGACGCCTGAGCGTCAGATGGGAATTGGCCACGTGCCCTCATCTGTCCTTGGTTGCTCGACTTCGGCTGTTAGTCAACAGGGGTTCAGAAACACCTGCGAATCGGACGAATATAGACAGTCCTACCCTCCTGCGGAATTCGACAATCAAAGGATGAGTGACGATGCGGTATAGCCAACAGATTTGGCCAATAGGAAATATGTCATAATTTTCTGACCGTAAACACAGATCCGCCCTCGCTATGAGGATGATATGGCACTGAAAATGTCCGAATACGAAACCGAAGATGCCCGCGCGACTAATGAAGATACACATGCGACTAATGAAGACCCCTACGCAAATTGGACAGCGGATCAAATCCAAAACAGGCTGGCAGGTAGACAGTCTACAAGACTAATGCCATCGTAGCTGTGCGACGTTTAACTTTCTTCCAGAGCTCACAACCCACATGGTGAAACGTCTGGAAATCATTCGGCAATCAACTGAGTATGATGCCCGAACCTCTCAAAGTATTCTCTGTAATTGCTGAAAAATAGCTAATTGGTCCTTTTGGATCTCTCAGAAAACATCAAGAATACCGACAACAAGTGTTGTCGGAACTTGACGCACACAAAATGAAACTCGATAAACGAGGACACGCATTGGTAGAACGCCGGAAGCAAATGCAACGGCATTTCCTCCAAGCTCCTGGCTTGAAGTTGCAAGAATGAACTCTTCTGCTTCTGCCGAATTGAAAACGTTGCTTGGTGTTCAAATATCTGTATATAGCTCCAGATTTCCTCCGAGAAGCGCGCACGCAACGGTAGCTGTTGCTCATTTGACCTTCTGCAATGCCTTGGGCTTCGTAGTTGTCTTTTCTCTAATCTGTGCATGGCTCCTATTATTCTGTCTTTTTTTTCCATTACACATCTGTATATTGGTTGACCTATACCTTGCAAGGAGTAGTAAACGAGTAGCACATTTATTATCGTTCCAACAATGTTTCCATGCTTTGCCAAAAGTCTTCATCTTGCGGACCCAGATTAAAGATGGACGAGGAAGAGAGAGCCAACTATACCCAGTTAAAACTTGCGGAGAATGCACCCCTCGCGAGTCTGAGCACCAAAACGTAGGCCGGTGGCCTCAGAAACAGTCCATGACCCTTGACACGATGTAGATAATATGAGAAATGTAACCCACGCGTGTTCGCGTGCAGATGGGCACCATGGGAAACTATGAGACTTCACGACCTTCTCACGCATGCCCGCATGCAGATGGGCACCGCACATCATATGAGAATTCACAGCCATGTCGGGCAATGCCATCTGCGGAATGCCTGAACGCCTTTGCTGCCCTTGCATGAACATGTACAAGCAAACACGGCCATACACATCTATATGCAAATTCACGACAATCTCGCCGCACGCACGATTGGCACCATCTCGCTCGATGTTCAGGCAGATGGGGGCCGCCTGTGCAGCCATTGCACACACTACACATGTTACATCACTGTGATTGGCCACCCGTCCTCTTTTTGCATGGCAGACGGAAGGCGTGGCTGACTAAGACCACAAGCTAGATGTAGCATAAAGCGCAGTAGGGTGACCGTGCCACTTTGGCGCTTGTCGATCCTTCACACTTCTTCCATTCTTTCCCTTTTCCTTTTTTTTTTTTTTCCTGCTAGCCATCGGTGCACTAGTCTCTACATCATCTGCTTCGTAAGCTGCCTCCCAGTCTGCCATGCCAGTACGTAGCTCTCTGGGTGTCCCCAGGATTCGTATCAACTCAGAAACGGCTCCATACCTCCTCGGCGTCGCCGCTTGCACGGTTTTGTTGTTGGCACTCTGGAGTCGGTCCGGCACTCCAAGTTCCAAAGTGGAGCAACCGAAAAATGATTCAAAGTCCGATATTGACGGAACTGTGGTTGGAGAGGAGGAGGGGCTTCAGATGTTGTCCGTTTCGTTGGATTTGGAAGATGAGCAAAGCGACGCCGTAAAGCGCATGGTCAAGCACCTCGTTACTATGCGAGATAATGCTACAAAGAAGGGCAGTGTATCGCAGCAGTTCTTGTCGCCAGAGGATGCAAAGCAGAGGCGATTGTCAGTGTCGAGCACCCTTCCACCGTTTCAAGCGCAGACAGCGCACCTCATATCTGAAGTGCAAGGCGCCAAGAAGCGGGGAATGCCATTGCTAGGTACTCCCCTTGCTGTTCACCAAGAAGCCCTATGTCAGACTGATTTACTAAACGCAGCTTGTTTGATCCTTCGCAGTGGAAGGAGCGCCAGGAATTGGAAAAGCGACAGCCCTGGAAACCTACGTCGCCAGCGAAGGAGCGCATCGACCCGCCATCTACCTCCGGCTCTCCGACGCCCTCAACAAGAAGCACGGAGGCAGTGCGACAGAGGAGGATGATGGCGAGGAAGTGGACGACGACGTTACACTGTCTTCTGAAATTTCCGAGAATGACTGGCAGCGCTCCCTTGCTCGCGCCTTCGGATACAAACGCCCACCCGACCTCAACACAACAGATGAGGACGACGGCGAAGATATCATGCATGTCCTCATGCAGATATCTCAAGCTATCCGCCACATTGCACCCGCATTCTCTGCACCTACTCTTCTGGTCATCGACGACATACAGCTCCTGTTCCACAACCACCGGCTACTCCACGATAGATACACGGGCCTTGACGAGACCTTCCAATGGTTCTTGCAATGTGAAGCGGAAGGGATCTTGGATGTCATTTTGTGCAGTTCAGAGAAATCCGCTTTGGCAGGCATCAGACGTTTGAAGGGATACGATTGGACTCTCTCCTACCGATGCCTGGAAAGCGTTGACGACCAGGAGGTTGTACAGTACCTCATCAGCAGCGTCAACAATATTCTTCCCGAGCATCAGAAGTTCACTGAACAGCTCGCTTACGAATTTGTTTCCAACTTCAGCTCCAACATGATGGAGCTGTCGCGATATGTTGCTCAGTACCGACCTCTTAATGGTATGACTCCATCTCTAATCCCCATCACATATTTGTCACGGCACAAAACTCACTCACGTCTGCATCTACAATTTTCTGATTATAAAGAATTTATCGACCAACGGGAGAGCGATCACATCGTGTACCTTTCCAAACACCTTCCCGAAAACACGTCCGAGGACATCCTCCGGGACCTGGTCCTGTCCATGATCTTCCGCAACGGCGTCATGCCTGTGCATCAACTGGAACGCCACCAGCTGTCACTTGTCGAAACCTTGCTCGAAAACAATATCCTCAGATGGCGCGATGGACGTGCCCGAAGACGGGAAAGTTTAAGTTACAATCGCAACAGCATTGTCAGCAGCAAGGATCCATTTGCGGCAACCCCACTTCCGCTTTCTGAAAATGGATGGGACGATCCCAACCCGGACCCGAATCTGGAGGATGAGGCGGAGAAGGAGGATGAGGATGAGGAAGATGCGGAATTGAGGGATAACCCGTTTGCGCTCTTTGGCCGCGCGGGCGCGGAGCTGGTGTGGTACAACCAGCATGTGCAGACCGTTTGCGAACGATGGTTCAATCAGGCCTATTGACCGAAACACACATGTAGAATAGCATGGCGTATGCTGACATGTTGGGCGTATTTTTGATTTAATTTTTTACCTTGTTTTGGTTGTGGCTTCTCTAGAGTAGTCCGTTCCCCTCCTCCTCGTTGACTACTCCAACTCCTTCACCTCTGTAGATAGATATTACTTATAATTGCTGACTACTTCTACATAAAACTCTCTCTGCTCATTCGTCGGATGATGGTATTGCTTCACGCAGGGAAGGTACTGTAATCTAAAATGTTTGCACAGTAGAGTAGTACAGTCTTGGTCGGAGTGCTCCGGAGCAGCGCGTTTTGACGTCACGCAGCGTGTGCCGTCATTATTAGCTTTAGCGGATTCAGATTGACGTCGACCTCGGCATTCGGCATTGGCCGCCAGTTACTTATACACAAGCATATCTATTTATCACTTGTCTATCTATTTATTTATTTTGGAGAATATCTAACAATCGACCTCCCCTGCGAGAACACACAACATGAAACGATATCAGAAAAACATTCTCATCCTCTATCCACTTACCGTCCTTATTGGGTCGTTCATACATACATTCTTCCCACCACCGGACACAGTATTTTCAAATAAGAGGAACCCGCTGAACCAGTACTTTGCAAAGAGGGGATGGGTACGTTGTTGCGGGTTATAAGTAGTTTGCACAATGTTTTAGTAACGGAACATTTCTTTCGTCTTTTCAGTTATGGACAGGGTTGACTCTACTCCTCTTCCTTCTCATATCCTCTCCTATACCACGACGGTTACAGGCGGCGTACCGATGGGGCTTTGCAACACTTTATTGGATTGTGTTTGCTCAGTGGGCGTTTGGACATTCCATCTTTGACCGCGTCTTGATGTTGTCTGGGACGTGTTCCATAGACGGCCACGGACACCCGAAAGTCTGCAAGCTGAATGGAGGGGAGTGGCTCGGTTTTGATGTCAGCGGGCATTGCTTGTAAGTGCATATTTGTAACACAGCAAGAAATCTCCATCGACGAGTAACCTTTCTTTCCATGGCAGTTTGTTGATCCATATGTCCCTCTTCATCTACGAGGAACTTCAGCTTCTCGTGTATCCCCCACCACCGGCACCCGCCTTACGATCAAGCAGAACGACTTCCTCGGATAATAATGCCAGTACCTCCACTAGCACCGGGGAAGTCCTCCCGCATCCCACTTTGACTGCCATCCTCTCAACACTTCTGATCTTCCTGCTGCTGCTGTGGTACAGCATGTTGATTGCCACATCTTTGTATTTCCACTCGTGGCAAGAAAAGATCGCCGGAACAATTGCAGGAATGGTGTACTGGTTTTCGACGTATGCGATTATTTGGCCAACGTGGTACCCAGAGATGATGCCGAAGGGATACAATCGGAGACCCGAATAGCGTACCGATGATTCTTCGCTTTTGATCAGACAAAGGATGAACGCCATCCAAACTAGTAATAGCTAGACGGCAGGTGAAATAGCAATGTGTATATTGTCTTTAAGATTCGACCGTATCATGGAGCACACGAATATACGATAGCCTCCGTTACATTCTGTTTTAAACTTCATACTCTGTCGTGCGTGGTAGATCCGAAAAATCCTAATCGTATCGCTTAATGGTTATCATATTATAATGATCATGACTTTTTGCATACTATCTACAATGTTGAAAATCTTTGCATCGATGCGACACATGTACTGTATCTGAATAGTCACTCTATTTTACCCTGCCGACCATCAGCATCGGCTTCTCCTCCTACAAGAAACGCGAGCATGCGCATGTTGATCAGTTGGAGCTCAGGGCAACAGCATCTTGCAAAACCGAGTTTACCTTCCCATTCGCGGTCTTTGGCCGCTTGATCGCAGCCATCGCCAGCTTTTCCTTCTCGTCATATATCTTCAGACCTGAACCGAGCGACGGCACTGATCCGTCTTTCTGGGTCTAGCAAAAACAAAACCGGTTCACATAACCATCCGTGAAAAAACATGCCTCGGAAGACCCCGCGTTACCTTTTGCCCCGCCCCGTCATCAGCAGAATACACGAGCGGTTTCGGGTTCGCGAATGGTTTGGACATTTCGTCCCGTGGGGGTTCTTTGTAAAACCGAGCCGCAGAGATGTTGGCGGATTCCAATTTGGCGTACAGCGTCGTCTGTAAGAAAGGAGATTCAAAAATTAGTTAATTTGCAAGGGGAGATTATACATCTGATTGGATTTTTTCCGTACCTGCTGCCAGTTGCCAGGTAGTTGATCTGGATGGTGCCCTAACTCAGCTGTTGGGACCAATCGGAAATCACCTGACGCAAACGCTCTTGACAGCGTCTTGAATCGCCGCAGATACCTGTGTCCAGTTCCCATATGTCAGCTCAAAAAGTCTCGATGCAAATTGAAACACAAAATCATACTTACGCGAACCCACGCTCCAGTTCTGCTTTCCGCTCTTCTTTCTCGGACGGCTGCGCCGGCGTGGGCGGGGCGTGTTTCGGTCCAATTGGTTTCGCCTGGGATGATTGAACCATATGAGGACGCCGCTGAGAACGCCTGATTGCTACGAGTGCAAGTACCTCTTTGTCCGGGATCTGAGCCTTCAAAATACCTTTGTGATCGACATATTCTTGTTTCCTTCACAAACATCTGAGACCTTGTCTTAATTTGACCATGACTGGTATACACCTACCGGTTAGGCCACTCGGACACATCCTCGTCAGGCACGACTCCTGTTTGATCAAAACTTGGTTAGCTCATCTAGAGGCATAATTGTCATAGTGTAGGGTCTTGATACCATGAAGCTTCATCAATCGCTTGGCGCGATCTCTTCTAGCCTGTTTAGCGCGAGACGCTAGGAAATCTTCGAACGTACGAGTCTGAATAAAATCAAACAATCAATAACTGGAGATTGCCTTTGCCAAATGCATCGTTCACCCATTCAACTGCTTCTTACCATGTTTGTAAACTCTTCCGTTCGTCTCCCAACCTCCTTCTCCAAGAAGTCGACGAACTTCTCCTTTTCTTTCAGTCGTTTGGCCAACAACTGGTTATCGCTCATCAGGGAATTGTACTTTACGCTCATGCCTTCGTAGTCATAGCGCAGGTCATTTGTTTCCTGAACACAATCAGAGCGATAAGCTTTGTGAGATCGATACCTCTCACAAGCAAATGGAACGCAAACAAACCCGCGATATTCGCTTCAACATATTCTCAATCGAATTATGTCCCTCGCCCTTTGCATCCAACGCCATTCGAATAACCTTATGCCTCAGATGTTCCTTCTCCTGCAACAACACTCCCATCTTGGCTCCCACATCCTCCATCTTTCTCGCAAAATCCATCTCGCTGCGCGCTTTAGCATCGTCCCTATCGGCAATCGTCCTGTTCTTGGCTTCCACCGTGGACACCAGATCGCGAATACGGGTTTCGAGCGTCTTGAGATGCGATTGCAGTTTTTCGCATTTGGATTCGAGTGACATGTTTTGCCGTTGGAGGAGGGAAACGAGTGACTTTTGTTCGGATTCTTGCGAGGTTTTGAGTTGGTCGATTTCGCGGGCGTGCGTTTTCCGGAGGCCTTCCATGTCCTGATCACCCCAAGCCAATAAGAAACAACTCTGCAACCATTTTCCGACAGCATTTTTGATCACGCACCATCTCATGCTTCTGCATCAAGTTCTGCAAATCGCTTCCCTCGATCAAACTCATGATCTTCGCATCCTTGGCAATCATCATATCCGCATAGAATTTATCCTTGGCTTGAATCACATACATGATCTCCTGTTCGTACCGCGATGCCTGCGACGACAACTCGTCCTCGAGCTTGGCGGCTTCTGTGTTAAACAGAAATTCGGAGGTGGTGCGATATTCGTCAAATTGGGATTGCATTGAGTAGAGTAGGCCCTAGAGTACAACACAAAAAGTTAGAATGGATTGCGTTTTCTGAAGAGAGAAGGTGGTGGGGATGTGGTCGCACCTGATATTCGTTCATCAGCCGTTTCTTGTCCTCAAACTGCTCCCTCTTATGTGTCTCGAAATCCTCTCGGAGCTTTGTGTACTCCTCTTGCTGCACGACGCGATACGCTTCGTTCTCCATCTTAGTGATCTCGATGAATTCATCATACTCTCGTCGAACACCCTCGATCAGCTATCCACATTCATTATGAAGAGACAAGAACGCATCTCAGTACACATGGGGATCTTTGCTCATGTTGCTTGGCGCTGCTTACGGCTTCCACGCCCTGTAACTGATTCTGCTGCTCATTGTGTCGCTTGTTGGCGTCCGCGGCAATATCCATGATTTGACGTTTTTGAGCATGGATTATGCCCTGCGCTTCCTCGAGCTTTTCTTGGAAGGCTTGGATGTCGTCAGGAACTGAGGCGCTACCGTCTCCTTCGATAAGGGGGTGAACAATGAGCATGCTGGGTGGTGAAGGGAATGGAAAGGGAGGGTCGATCATACCTCTTTTCGAAGCCTCTTCCGCCTCCTTCAATGCGTTAGCTCGGAACGCGCGAAGATCTTGAAGTTCTTCTTGCATGTCGTTCATCTGGCGCTTTGTATCATCTGTTCAATCATTCGGTGCACCAGCTCAGCTCTTGCATCACATTTACAGGTTGACCTACGTCTCCATCTTGCAAGCATACCTGTCTTGGCCATCTCCTCCTCATACAGACTCTGCGTCTTGGCCAAATCCTCTCTGAGCTGCTTCATTTCTGCGCTTTTGCGCTCCAGCGTGAACAAGGCTTCTGCAAGATCTTTCGCGGCGTTCGGAGTCGATGGCGCAGCTGCCTTTAGAAAGCATACGGTAGAGATATCAATGACCTCCCTCTATCAATATCATTTGCAGCAACTTGAAAGCCACAATACCGATTCACTGGCAACTCGTGCACCTGTTTTACGTATATGTCCACCTTGTGTCTGTGAATCAGCGAGAGAAGACAAGCCATAACGATTAAGTCCGGTGGTCAAACAAATGTTTGAATCAACGGCTCCGCGGACCTACAGTCGGTCGCGACATGGGAGACTTGTCTTCCTCCAATCGCAGTTTGAGCTGCCGAAGTTCGTCTTCAATCGACTCATTTTGCGATGTTTTGTTGTACAGCTGTTGAACAAAGCACTAAGTTCCTCATCCAGTGCTAGCAACATGGTGGGGATATGGGAATCACACCTCCCGCTGAAAAGCATTCAACTGTGCTCTCAATTCATTGTTCTCACGGAACAGCTGGTGGAGAAAATCCGAGTCTGCTTTATCCATGTTTGCCGTTTCAATGCCTCATCGGCAGAGGTAAAAATATCACTTATGAAAAACAAGTGTGCAAGCATAGTTCGAAATTGACGGGTTGCGTAAGCAAAGTCGCGCTCGACAATTGTTCGCTGATCATTTGCCACTGCCGAAGTGACAGTTTTCGAGAACGATAAACCACAAGAGAAATGTATGCAGAACGAAGAGCAGCGGGAATACCGCTGTCACGAGAGATGTCGGCTAGTAACCGGACTCGCTCGGCAATCAACTTTATGCGGCCGGAAGGATCCGCAAAAATTCCACCCCGACCGTCCTCCCGACAATCCGTACAGACAGCGAATACAACGCCGCGCAATGCTGCGAATACCACGGCGGCGGGTATCCGAGGTACATAAACCCTTCGGAAGACAATCTGCTATGTGTTCTGTAAATTGATGAGACTGACGGCAAAGTGTGCTTGCATAGCTGTGGACGCTTCCCTTGGCGGCCCGAACGTTCGAATCGCCGGTCGGATGATCGTAACCACCACCCTCAAACGATCACTAGCGGTCGACATCCCCATCGCCAATTTTGATGTATGTTTAGCTGCAAATCTGCTTGCCACATGTATGGGCAAGGTCGTGTACATTTGGGCGCTGGACACGCTGTCAGTTGTACATAAGGTATGCGGCCTGACATGTGGTGGTTGAGAAGTATGTGCTGGAGGCGACCGGAAAGTTGACAAAGGATTAAGTTTGGAAGAACCACGGGAAATGTACAGCGAGCTGAGAACATTCGTGATTGTACCTTCAACATTAATGGGTCATTGCTCGCGACCGGCGGGGAAGACACCCGGATTGTGGTGTGGAACGTCAGGAATTACAAGTCTGAAAAGTGAGGTTCAACCACATCGGGGTCCACTTCGGCTTTCCCCCATTCGCAGACTAGACGCTGAGATTTTAAATTCAGAGTCATTGACGCACATAAAGGCATCGTATACCAAGTGGAGTTTTCGAAGGACAGCAAGCAGATCATCTCGGGCTCAGATGATGGGCGTGTATGCGTTTGGGATTGGAAGACGGGTGGGGTCATGCAAGCATCGCTTTATTTCGCTCGACCTCGGCAATCCTGACGTCTATCTCTCCCGTGGCAATCAGCCACCCTGATTCATTCGTTCATGCGTCACCCATCCGCTGTCCGGTGTTTCGACTTCAACTACGCCCACCCAGAACGCATCGTATGCGGGCGAAGCGACGGAAACACGAGCACATGGGACACCAACTACTCGCTGTTGCTCGATACTATACAACCTGACCCCGAATGGTGCATACCCCCTTTCCCACACATGTTCGTGACCTACATTATAACTTGTGCATGAATGGATGGTTTCGCAGGGCAATGAACGCGCAAGAACACAGCCTGATGGGATGGGCCGACCCACATAAATCCCACACGGGCTCCATCCTTGCTCTACAAATCTCACCCAATAACCGATTGCTGGCGACGGGCGCAACGGATCATACGTGCAAAATATGGAGTATCACGTCCTACGCGAAAAACTACAAAGCTGTGCAGCAGGAATTGGAGGTGAGATTCCATACCTCTCATTTTGTGCTGGTTTTGCCGCGTTTCCGCGCAGGAGTTTCTTACCAACACGTTCAGTGATTCTATCTCGTTTACTTGCTTTTCTGAAAGGATGCGGAAATGACTTCTCGAAGAATGAATGATCTAATACGGCTCGAAGATGAGGACGAGGGCATTGAGTACCAGAAGCAAATCGGGGATCTGGGGGAGTGGAAGATTGGTGATGTGCGTTGTTGATAAACTCATCGCGTGCTATGGAGCAAGGAATAGGGCTGATGCTGTTGTTTTTCTGTTGCATAGCCTCCAATATCAACAGGATACCATGGTGATCTCATGTTCACGTACCGGCACGAAGGACCGGTGTTGGCTGTGCGGTTCAATAACTCGTCAAGGTACAGTCAGCTCACGCTTACTCTTTCACTACAGGCTCTTCTCGGTGGTGCACGAAGCACAAAAACCAAACTTATGACCGCTTACTCATTTCTCTAGCATCGTCATCACGGGCTGCATGGACGCAACCTGTCGACTATGGTCCACACGGCGGGGCGACATGCTTTTCCAGATCAATGTGCCCGCACCCGTGTCATCTATCTTTGTGGATGAGAAAGATGACATATACTGTGTGTGTCAGAATCGGTTGTTGGTGAGGATTGGAAATGCATGTGCGCTATATCCCGCAGTCCCGACAATGCTGAGTATCCGCTTAATAGTTTTTCGAGATCAAGGCCAACGCAAAGGAGGAAGACCTGCCTTCATACTGGTAAAACAGCAACCCCATCTCTCATCGCCCGCTTGCTCTCTTTGACGTACATCAAACATCGCACAGGCAACGCCGATCACTGGAGCGACTGACAGAGGAAGCAATCGAGGCCGAAGATATGCGCCGACAGGGGATTTCCCAAGATGGAGGCCCGAGCGGTAGCGGACCGGGCACCGCATTGTCTAGCCACGATGCTGAGCTGATTAGCCAGATTCAGGAGGAGATGAAAGAAGGAGGGGTGCAGAAAAGTATGTTGTAGAGCCAAGACAGACCATGGGATACTGTGCCAGTAATTAACTTTCTTCTGTAGAAATCACCATTCCGGAACTGCGAAATCTGATCTCACACGGGTTGGTAGCACCAACATTCCTACAAACCCTTCTCGACCAATTCGAGACAGTCGATTCCACCCAACTCACCGACAACATGAAAAGGGTAAATTTCCCCATCCTCTCCCACACCTACCTTCTCCCCAACACCATTCTTTCTCCCTCTCTGTTTTACCCAGAAAGACATCGCACCTCCGCAAATCTTGCGCCTTCTCGTCAACACGCCCTTCCACCCCCGCGATATCTTCACCGCTCTCGCGAGCAAACACTCGGACGCGCTGTTTGATATGATCAAACGCGGGATGCCCATCACGGACGTAATGATCAAACTGGGGTTCAAACCGCTTAATGAGCGGGACTCGTTTGCGCCGGGGAATACGAGCGATCATATCTTTTTGAATTTTAGAGATTTTTGGCCAAAGCGACGGGGGTTTCGTGAGTACCATGTCGGGAACTTCCATCCCATTCCTTTCAATCATCTACCTATCTGACTACCTCCAAACTCTACAGACTCAACATACGACCCCCACTACCCCGGCGGCCGCAGCGGGTTTCCTTACGGCAAAGGTCCTCGCGACATCTACGCCACCGGCTACGACGGTTGGGATTACGATGAAGACGATGACGAGAGTTATTTGCTGGAAGAAGAACTGCGCGCGGAACGTGCCGGGGCGCGCGGGCAGCCGAGGGGGAAAGTGCTGCATTTTATCCCCTCCGAGCAGATGAAGTTGTTGAAAGGTGAGGCGGAATACCAGTGCTGAGCATAAAACAATCAGAAGGCTAACATCCAGGGATGGTCAGATTTTCATGCAAATAGGGAAATGAAACCCATTTTCCTTCGTGATCTCGTCCTTGATCTCAACCCGCTCTCTGGGTACCCCAACTTCAACACGGACGCAGAAACTCGGGATACAAGGGTTTGTTGCAGAGTTTCACATTCGCCGGTGTTATCTAAATCTTATTTGCCTCAACTCTTCTTCCTCGCCCAATGTAGCCAATGGTTGCCTCACGCGCAGTCCCACGACAGGGGGTCCGCTTCAATGACATGTAAGTTCGGCAAACAACTTTCTTGATCACCAAAGAATCTAAAAGCCACCTTCCTAATCATCTACCTCATTCACTTTCCAGGGCCACATATGGCAGAATGACAAGATCCAAAATCATCGGACGGCGCGGGGGAGGCGGATACGAGCAGGTATGTCCATTGCACAAGAAAATGTCATTTGAAGTCTAAGCCAGAAGTTTATGTACTCCATCCCGCCACATAGCCGTTCAACTTCAGGGACCTCCCACTTCACATTGGCGCCTCTGCCGCGGGATCAAGTTCTCAAACCATGTTCCAACCATCTCGGTATGCGCTTTATGAAAAATCACAAACCTTCGAACATATATCGTTTTAACTGTTTTTTTCATGTATGATCATCAGATACGTCCGCGCACGGGGTCTCAACATTAGTTTCCAACAACCACGGCACGGCGGACCGCAGACGGGACAGCGGTTACGCGGGCATGTGTATGCGGAGCCGATCGTGATCCGACATACGAGGGGACAAGTAAGAAAGATCGCTCTGAAAAGGTTTTTTCGTACAGCACGTGAAAGGCAGCTAAATATGTTCCCGTTTGGATGTTTTGCCCAAACAGGACGCAAAACAGCAGTTTGTGGTTGGACGATCGGTGGGGATGCGGGAACAGACCATTGATGAGGACGACGATATGAGATAACACCGCATAGAATTTAATTGGGACGGGATATTCTTTTTGATGTATCTTTTGTGTGTACATGTGTGGTCCCGTGAGTAAAGAACATTGCGGTAACAGTATCGACCAGTCTGACTCATGTTGTTTTCCACCCGATTAATCCGGAGGCACGAGGACTTGATGATACTCTTTACATTGACAAAACAACAGTCAACAAAAACCGCACAGAAAGTATAAAGCAAATTTAACAGATTACAAAATTGAAGGAAGGCATAAGTACAGTCCCACTCTCTCGGGCACCAGTCCAGCTAGGTGGGAGGGAAAAGTGGGAAGCGAGAACAGATTTATCGCTAGCCGGCTCTGCATGGCATTCCGTCCAAAAAGAATGATCTCGTACGGGTTGGTTGATAGACTGTAAGCGTTTCGTTCATGATTCTTTATGAACATGATAACTAGAGGACGACAAGGGCAAGATGATGGGTTCAGTCTCAACGGCAAAAGATGCAAGCACCATGCAGACGGTTGGCCAAGGGACACATACCAATTGGAACAGGTGGTTCCCCGTCCCGGTTTAAACTCGCTGCAACCACAGCGCCGGCAATTCGGGCTGTCCGAGATGTCGATCAATGGTCCCGCCGGGGCGCCACTACGCTTTGAGCCCGATTCCCTCAGCGTTCGAGAGCGATGCAGGGGACGCGTGGCGGCAGCGGCGGCGCCGCTATTTCCTGCGGCAATATCGTCAATTCGATCCACAAGGGTTGTGCTGGTGCTACCGTTGGGTTTATCGCTGGGTGCGCTGCCGCGACTCGGAGTGGTGCGATGCCGACGAAGCGGTTGGTCGCCATTGTCCCCACCACGCAGCCTGTCCAGCTCGCGACCCTCGTTCTCGCGCAACTCGTGGGGCTGGGGGTGGTGATGTTCGCGTCGCCGGATTTCTCTTTCTCGGCGGTGCTCGCGCCGTACTTCACTATCTCGCGGCGCCATCGCCTTGTCGCGCTCTCGGTGTTGGCGTTCCAGTTCTCTCCGTTTGGCCCGGGCAAGGTGTTCGCGCTCCCGTTCTCTCTCAGGGTCTCCTCCTTTCTCCCCACGCTCCCGCTGCGGATCTCGTTGGTCAACGTCTCTACCACCGTGGTCCCTGTGTCTCTCTCGGCGCCTCTCCGGGTCTTTTCCGCTGGTACTACGATGCTCGCGATGTGTCCGTCGTTCCCGGTGTTCTGCATCGCCACCCCTTCTGCTGGGCGCTTCCAAATTGCTGCCACGTCGTCGGTTTTCACTAACACCATGTGACGAAGATGAATGCGCCGAAGGGCGGCGATTGACATCCTCGCCGACTTCGTCCATCCCACGACTGCGTGTTGAGCGGACAGCTCCTGGTGGCCGGCGCATCGAGTGGGGATCCAGATCTCGTTCGAAATGAGACGGTGGCTGTACAAAAACAGGGGAAACACAACGTCAGTATCAAGACATAGAGAGAAATGACCAACAATGATTGTACCTCATCATTCGTATGCCTCCGTGTTCTCGGCTTTCTCTTCGCATGATACGCCGCGTCGTCTCGTTCCGATTGCGATGTCGGATCTTCCCTATCCGTTTCTTGCCGGGACGGTCTCCGGCTTCCAACGAATCCCTCGCGTTCCGCGAACAGTAACCCCTCATCATCCCCAGCTGCAGCTGACGTCTGCCGCATTTGACGTACCAGCAGCGGTTCTTCGTCATCGTCGCTTCCTGATGGTGACTCTGCGGTGCGGCGAGAGACTAGTGGTCGTGGTGGTCGATGACTTGGCAGTTTCTGATGTGAGGATGGCACTGCAGAGATCAAGGTTTTCGGTGCTGCGGGTGAGCGTCTCGAGCGTGAACCTTCGCGCCGGAGGTTGGGAGTAGGAGGAAGAACGCCGTCTCCCTTGTTCAGTTCGTTTTGATCAATGAGCGTGCCCGCCGGTTTTTTGTTGGCGGAGCTGACAGCAGCATTTGTATCTCCATGTCGGCGTTGACTAGCTTTGGCTGGGATTTCATGGTAATCTTCAAAGATTTCTGGGAAATCCGCAAACGTTTTCTCGCTCTTTGCAAGCCGTATGGCCAATACCCAATCAAACAGCCTTTCCTCCTTCTCCACGCACAGGAATCGTACATAATCCTGCTTATTTTCGAACATGGATATGCTGTCGGTAGATCGCAACGCGAATGCAAACTGTGTCGGCGTTTTCCGCCGTCGTTGAGACAAAGTGTAAACATCGAAATTGCTGAATCCACAGAACAGTGATTCCGCTCCAGATTGTTTAGCGTCCTTATAGTGGTACAGATTCGCTTCTCTGAGCACAAAGAATCTGCGCTGCCATTTGCCTGGTTTGGTTTCCATATACATCCATCCCTGAACTCGCGGGTACTTTCCAGCGATTGAATTGGCCGACACTGTGTCTCGGTATCCGTATTTCTTCATGACGATTGCGTTAACGGATGTTCCGCTTTCCCATGCCGAAATGACGTCGGTGACAATCTCCCAGTCTCGCAGAGGCCGCTCGACACTCAGATCGTTGCACAACTCAAAAAGGGTCCAATTTGGTGACTCCTCTTGGCGGAACTTTGTCACAACTTCATGTATGATCTGATCTGCGGACATCAGCGAAGTCAACAGTAGCGTTTTGAATGACTTTGCATCCTCAATATAGATCCTGGTCGTGATCTTCTTCACGTTAGCTTCTGTGAGCTTTGCCAAGAGCATGTGCACTTTGTCGTCTGGTGCAGCTCCTTCGCCCAAGGTTGCTCCATCTTTGTTCTCGCTGACCTTTTGCAGCATCGCACCAAGCGGTTGTGATTCAACAATTTCCGGGTCAGATTCCACAGCAAGCTCACTCGCCTCTTGTGCCCAAGAAGGCGCTTCTTTCGTTTTCACGTGTTTTAGAACTGCGATAGGATCTGGGACAGGTGGGGCGTGAGCAGCTCGTGAAGCGCGATTTTTTTTGAGGTATCGATCCAGGGTCACGAGTAAACCGTCCATATCTTCGTAGTCGGCAAGAGTGGCACTCTCCAATCGACCAGAATCCGTTTCATGTATGAGTTCCTGCCGAACGGCTTGATTTGCGCCCTCTTCTTCAACGCCTTCGTCATGCATATCGATTTCTGACTGCATTTCCGCTTCTTCTTCCTCAGTGGTAAGACCATAGAGGAAGAGCTTTTGCTTTTTCTTGCGGTATCGTGGATCCATCTGCTCTTCCGCAGACTCGGAAGTAGACTCGGTTTCACTTCCCGAGTCTTCGTCCGACACGGAGCCTGCGTCAGACTCATCATCGTATTCTGAAAGCCCTTCGCTTCCGCTGTCACTAAAGGACGCCGATAATGCGGCAAAGTCGACTGGTGAAAACATAGGTCCTGGTTTCAAAATGGATTGTGGCTCGCTGGCAGCTTTTGGCGCTACGGCGATTTCGTTCGTATCGTGTTCATTCACGCCTCCAAAGCGGACCCGCGCACCAGCAGCAACATCGTTTGTGTTATCTGATCTGCCATTGATCATTTCTGACTGGGACTCTGACGGTTGGCCAACCATCCCGCCCAGCCTTGGTCTGGATTGGTCTCTTTCTGGAAATCGTTCGATAGGGACAAACTTCTGTGCAACTTCTTCTGCCGTGTGTTCTGAATATTGAACAGGCAGTGGTCTCGGTGCTATATCAGAGACGATCTGTGCGATCGAAGCGTTGCTGTGGTAGGCTGTTGGTGAGACCGGCAATGACAGATCACTGGCCACATAGCCAGGAGTTGCCGATTTTAGGAGGTGGGATAATTCAAGGAATGGAAGAGGAATTGCCGATAGCTGGAAGCCTTGCGCCGCTTCGTCTTGAGACCCTGGCGGTATGCTAGCCATTCACAAATTGGAGGCTTCCCAGGATGAGAAGACGAAACGACCGGGCAACTAAGTGCAAGTTGCGCCGTTATGAGTTAAAATCAGCGCGACGAGCGGAGAGCACTTGCTTCGACCGGGTCGGCTTTCGAGAAAGCTGCGGCGGGAATTCGGCTTTGGCGCGAAAGAACTTTAGGCGCGAAAACGTCGTTATGCACCGAAAGTTTGACTCGGTTGAAAGTTGAAACCTCAAGGGAAAGATATGATACGGCTCCACAAGCTAGCCCACCGGCCGGTGGAAGAGTATACTGGGTGTTTGCAACAACAAATGTTGAGCTTAATGTCAAAAGCCTTGCACGAAAGTTTAACGAGGAAGAGAATGAAGGTTGTGTTTGCGTGGGAAAGACCTACAGTAGTCTTTGCTCAGAATCGAAACCTTGCCGCCCTTGTTTGTAGTGGTGTTACTCGGTATCGCCATGTACTACATAGTACTACTATGTATCACACATGGATTGGGTAAGAGAGTGGCGCAGGAAAGCTCCGAATCACGGCCAGCGAGAAGCGCGCGGTTCGACTCGAGGCGGCAACGGCAAAAGACCATTTGTAAAAGATAACTTGTCCAAGGTGTACATGTTGCTATCCATCCACTCATCCACCATTATCGTCATCATCATGATCTCATCAACAACACCAACATGTGTCTCCGTCATACGACTGTATCGGTGTTGCTGTACCAGTCGGTGAGTCTCGAGGAACCGCTGGGAGCTCAAACAGTTTCGAGTCCTCCGGCGACAATGCATTCTCCCGGAACCTTGCCCGCACTGCCGAAGACTCCAAAAAGTCAATGTCAGTGGCAAACAGCCATGCGTCGTAGATGTACGGAAGACCTGCGTCCGTCTCCTCTTCCGTTTCTTCTGCCGACGTCTCCTCCTCTTCGTCCTCATGTTGTGTCACGTTGATGAGTGGGTTCAATGATGCGAGTCCTTCGTTGGAGGGCATTTTCATGGGGGAAGGACTACCTGCATCCGTTGGACTGGCTGCAATAGCGCCAAGTGCACTCTGCCCAATTTGTGCAGTTTTTGGTCCACCCAGTTTGGCGCTGTTGCGCCGAGTACCAGCTTTCCCGAACGGCTTGACGACATCATACTGCGCTCCGACCTCCAGCGTGTCCTTGCTGCGCATAAGTTTTCGCTTTTCTTGATGCATCATCGACAACCAGTCTTCAAAGCTCGCGTGCGTCATGCCAGATGTGGCGATAGAGTTGTGATATGACAACGTTCGTCGCCGGTTTCGATTGGTTGGCGGCGCGACATTGTTGAGCTCGCCAGTTGGAACCGGAATCGCAAATCGTGTGATTTGCCCAGGCGGGGCAGGGATCTTGGTGGTGTCCGGCAACCGCAATGGAGTCGTTACGAGGTCAGGATGCGCGGACATGGGCGCGATTTGTGTGGGTGGGCTGGTGGTGGGCTGCTGGTTTCGAAAGTCTCCAGCTGAATGCGGACGTTGCTTTTTGCCTGTTTCCGCACCTGTCGTTGCGGT
The DNA here is from genome assembly GCA_025526995.1 of Powellomyces hirtus. Classification (NCBI taxonomy): domain Eukaryota; kingdom Fungi; phylum Chytridiomycota; class Chytridiomycetes; order Spizellomycetales; family Powellomycetaceae; genus Powellomyces; species Powellomyces hirtus. Next base: position 79,672 of record JAHLKG010000031.1, on the reverse strand, counting down.
CCCGGGGCCCAGTTGCTCGCTTGCTCCTCCGGTGTTGGACTTTGTGCCTCTCCCCAAAGCGGATGCCGTTGCCTGGCTTTTCCTGCGCGGAGTGATTATCGCAGAGAAAATGCTTCGCTTCCGCCCTTGTGGGGGTCGGGTCATGGTGCTTGACGCGGCCTCCGCTTGCTGTTCTTCTATAAGAAGATCATCCTCATCTGGTGGTGCCTCTACAGCACTCGGCGCACTTCTTGTCCATGTGGTCAAGCCGCTTTCTACTTCTTGCACAGACGGACTCATGGGCGCTAACTCGCTGGCAGTCGATGCTTTCCTATCTGACCCTGATGCTCCCGTTTGAATCTGCAGTGCTGGAACCACGCGTTTTTTCCCGACCGTCTTTGTAGGCACTTTCAACATGTCCGAGGTTTCCTCTTCATTCATTGCCGCGTTGGTGTCCCCGGCGCCTGGCGTGCCCAGATCAGATGCCTCGGCGGTTCCAAGAATCTGTGGCCGGTTGATCAAATCTGCTGACGAGTCCGCTTCCTTGACAGCCTTGAGTGGCCCATCCTTCTTCATTACGCTTTGCACGTGGAAATACTGCCGATGAAACATTTGATGCGTTTATGAGTGTAAATGAAAGATGAGGGAGACGTGAAAGCCCCTACTTGAACATTTCCAATGATGTCGGTATTTGTCAGTGGGTTCAGCACATGCAGTCGGTGTATCAACCGCTTTCCCTTATATCGTTGCGTCTTGATGAGAATTTTGTTCAGTTGGTACGCGCTGTAGTAGGAGTAGAATGCCTTATGGAAATTTGGACATGGATTAGTCCCTGGACAGCTTTCGTCTTATCCTTTCCTATTCTTTCGCTGGGGAAAACTTCAAGCAGTTCCGGCGCGTACCTTCTCCGGTTGTTTGTGATCCCAAGTCTGGACTCTGGCTATGATGAATTCCTTAGTTCCCGCTGGGTCGCATTCACGATGCGCTTTTATCAGGTCATCAAAAGACTCCAAACTGCTCCAAAAAACCGCCTTCGTTAAGGCTCTGCGGATCCCCACGCCAGCAGCTGGGCACGAAAAGCTCGCACCTGAAACTGTCTTCGTAATCTGTGGCGACCGAGTCTAGCACCACCAGCCCTGAGCTGTCCATGAGTCGGATAACCGCCGACATAATTTAATAAAGTATTGTTGGGGGAAAAGGCGCTGTTTCGTATAGTACCAAAGTCTGGCTATGGAAGAAAACGCTTGTTTCCAGTACATCCACTTCTCACTTTAATGAGGACGTAAGCGATAGAAAGTTCATTCTTAGAAACATGGTTGCCTCGCGATCACAACGGGTCCGATTGTATATACCACGGGATAGGCTCCGATCGCGATTCTTCCATTTTCCACGAGAAATTGAAATATATGTTTCTTGTATTGCCCAGTGCTTGGCTTTGGTACAGATACAGAACAAAGACAACAAATGCATCGGCGAACTTCCAGACATGTCATCGACATGGATGAAGCCGAGCGGTCGCCGGCGCCGCGAGCGGTCCCGCCACATCGACTCGCCGTTTCGAGAGGTGCGACGCAATATGATATGGCGCGAACATCAATGGAGTCCGTTGTGGAAACACCTTACGTTTTGGCGCGGACGTCCATCTCAAGCGGAGCTGCGGCTGTTGGTCCAATTGAAACGCCGGCGTACGTCGCTCCGCCTGACCGATTCACAATAGCAACAGAGGATACATCAGATGTGGGAGATGCCAAGCGCGGATCGCATACAGAAAGCGAGAGCTCACATGATGGTCTAGAACCCTCCTATCCGACGCAGCACCCGCAACACAGTCCTCTGGAGAGACGCAAATCCAAGAGAAGCGTAAAAAAACCGCATCGAATCAATGTGACCAAATTCCGGCGGAAAATGGTCAAATCGGGCGCCAACGCCGGGCTCAAATCCGTCAAAGCCGCAGGATCCATTATCCAGGATTTCCGACACTTTGTTCTCCGAGGCAACGTGGTGGACTTGGCCATCGGTATCATCATTGGCGGGGCATTCACAGCTATTGTGACCAGTCTGGTGTCGGACATCATTGGACCAATAGTTGGATTGGCATTGGGGAGTCAGCTGCAGAATGCTTTTGTGCTGCTGCGAGAGCCAAATTCGGTTGCATGTCGGAGTAATGTGACGGATTGTAGTCAGTTGAAGACCCCGGCACAGGTTTATGCGGGTGAGGATCAATGTTTCGAAAAACTGGTGCAGGATCATGCAACTTACTGATTAACGACACTCTGTTTAACTACTATCAGCTGGAGGTTTGTACCAACGACTAGTCTCTAAGATTGCATAAATTTCTTATTCATCTCCTTTTGCTCATTCTGTAGGCGTCACATGGAACTACGGCAATTTCTTCCAAACGGTCATCAACTTCCTTCTCACTGCATCCATCTTATTTTTCCTAATCAAAGTGTACGCAGCAGCCGTCAGAAAACCACTCGTCGAGAAGAAAAAGAAGGAAAAGGAAAGATTATGTCCATTCTGTTTGAAACTGGTGCCGCTGCTAGCTATGAAATGCTATCTGTGCACGACGGATCTACCGCCAGGGTCGCCTATCAGCCCTTCTAAAGTAAAGGTTCCGACTGATACGCCGGTGACTGCCGCGAGCTATGAGCAGATAGCGGGACGGAGATAGGGAATTCGTTTTGATCTGACACTGCCAAAGACAATTACGATGATATGTATATATAGATTCTTTAAATTTCTGACGCAACTCATGTTTGGAAATAGCTTATAGATCTCTGTTGCTCTTCTTGGAATACAAGCGCCTTCCTGCTATTGCTCCGAATCTCCACTCAGGAGCTCTTGTCATTTCAAGCTTCCTCCATAATAACACGTCGCTGGGCGGAGCTTCTGCTTATTCCATCGGTTCCCACTGGATGGATCCAAGAGCCAGCCTAGATGTAGCTCGCAGCTTTCACCTTCCCCATTTGCATTTTGACACACTAAGCTGGGTTGGTAAATTGTCATTCTGTTCCATGCAGTCTCCACCCTACACCAACAGACATGGACCAAGACATGATTGTGCGGACACGCCCCGACAAGCGGAAGGCGGGCAACGAGATGCGTCCTTTCTACTGCAGCGCCGCATTGTTGAGCAGATCTGATGGATCTGTGAGGTTCAAGTCCGGTAACACCTTCGATTTCAAGCTTTGCCAGGCCAATCAGGGTATCTAAGACGGTCTGGTTGTCAATAGGTGACAGCTCGGTCCTGTGTTCAGTCTTTGGTCCTATGGAAGTCAAGATAAAAGACGAAAAACTGGACAAAGCCACGGTGGAAGTAATATTCAAGGCAGAATCGGGTGGAACAAGTATGTGGCGTGCTGTGGCTACGACGTTGAGGAAATGGCGCATGCACAGGTGCTGCATCTGACTGTGGAGTTGGACGACAGAATCTGATGCTTGGGATCCTGCTTTTCCGATGTAGCAACGAAGGAACGATTGTACGAACGCGTGCTTCGCGAAACGGTAGAGGCGTCGATTCTGACCGCTCTTCACCCACGATCCGCGATACGAATAACTGTGCAAGTCCTGACGGATGACGGAGGGGTGAGACAGCATTGTTAACGAGAGTTTCTCGGCAAGAAAGGGTACTCTTGGTGAACGATGCTGATGAATGTTGGTCAGATCTTGTCGTCGGCAATCAATGCTGCTGTTTTGGCGCTTGCGGATGCCGGCATCTCTATGCGATCACTGCCAGCATCTGTCACATGCATGATTAGTCGGGAAGGGTTGCTTCTTCTCGACCCAACCGCCGTTGAAATGGAGGTCAGTAGTGTCTCAATATTCACGGAAGGATGTCTGCTTCTCCGTTTCACTTGGCTTGACACATCAGTACAATCGCAGAACGCACAATCAACACATGTCTTTGTGTTTGACAACATTTCTGAAGGATTGATTTCGAATATCTCAACTGGCGCGTTTACCATGGATGAGGTAGGTCTATCTTTTCTTTCTTGCATGCAAAGCGTCTACGTTTTCATGTTTACTCACATGTCTTTCCCCACCTACGTGCGCTCATTCACAGTACCTAAGCTGCTACGACACATGTCATACCGCCTCAAAGGCTGTTCAACAAATGTTCCGATCTTCGCTGGAAGGAAAAGTCAGGAAAGAATATGGGCCGGAGGCCGTCGCGGCGCAGTGACAAACCAGGAGCGTCAAGGAAATCACCGGCTATCACCGGGATGTACATAGTATCTATTTTTTTCATAATCACATGCCGAATTGGAACACTCAAGGGAGCAGCCAGTCGGCAGTGTCGGATTTGAAGAGCAACGGAACAACGCGTCTTCCTGGAAGCGGAAGGATGAGAAGAAGCCGATGGCGGAGGAGAGGCTGATGGAAGAGGAGACGATGAGGAATCTGTTGCGCTCAACATGTTGAAGAGGGTGGATGCGATGGCACAGGCCGGTTCTTAGATTGCATGGAGTTGCGCTATTAGCTTTTCTCACCTCCACTTCGGCCATGTCCGGAAAAGAATGGACTCCACCCGTTCTGCCTACTTCTTCCACGGCGTCGATGCCATCTTTGCTCGCTAACTGAGTCATGTGGTCGCTGAGCGCATGATGTAAGCGTAACCACTTGATGGAAGCGCTTGGTCAGTGTCCTTGGCGGATACTTCCTCATCTTCATTGAAGGAGCGGCTGTAGGGAAATTGTTCATGTCAGGATTGGTTGAGATCATTGTGGTACACTCAAAATGCTAGTCTTCATCCCCAGATGCCATTACAATAAAGAAATAAGAATCGCTTGTAAGCCGTTAGAACAGTCTGCCTTCACTCGGGCTCATCCAAATGTCTTTTACTCCTAAATGTCCACTTCTACTATTGGACTTTGACTCATGATCCTATACTCGGGTTCCGAGTCATATCTGTCCCCAAACTCCTCCGATTGACCGCTCGGTATGTCGGTTTTGTTTGACCGTTTGACGGGTTTGCGCGTTGATCGTCGTCATCCGTCATGACTCCTAACACTGTTGTTTTCGGATACGGGTTTCTCTTGACATTGGACAAGCAGCCCAGGATCCTCAACCACCTGACAGCGACAGGAATGGCAGACTCATCGGACGATTTTCCCATGGACGTCAAGAATACATACGCTTCGCTCTTCGAGACATAGCCAAGCAGCCTGACGGCTCCGCCCAGCCATCTGCAAGCCTAACCCTGTATTGTCTCTCCTCCGCATCGCCCATGTTCCTTTGTCTCCACAAAGTGGTGGACCACAACGTTACAGATAAGAAGGGAAGATGTTTCACGTCCACATCGAGCTGGAAGAACTACGAAACATCCATGCTGGTTTGCGAGCAATCGCGGAAAGGATTCCTGTTCTGGCTCTGGAGGTGGATGACGGTAGTTGACATGGATTTCAAGATGTCTGAGAGAAAATAGAATCCGTTTAAAGTGGTCTCCTTTGATGGTTCTCGTGACCAGCCTGGCTCTTGACCTGGACTTCGACCCAGACGTGAAGGAAGCGAGATTGTCGACGGCTTCCTTTTCCGTCCGTGCGTGCTCTGAGCGGTGATCCTTCTACGTAACCAAGCCCCTTCACCGCGGCTCCGTTCCAATGACCTTGGCCGCCGTTATCATCGAACGCGACGGCTTGGAGGATATCTCTGTCTATCAGGGCCCACATGTCGTAGTCACCCACTCGGAGATGTCTCTTTTTGCGGCAGTGTCTGTCCAGGCAGCCCAGCCGATGATGGGGAAAACGGGGGTGATAGCTGGCCTTTTGTCTTTTATAATGTATTGTAAATTGTACTGTTCTGTTTGGGTACAAGAAATCTCATCACTCGTCTTACGCATCAAATAGCTCAATCTCGTTAAACTGTTCAAAACCCCTGTCCCTTTGAAGGGAGACCGCCACCGGACAAAGTTCTTGGTAAGTGCCAGGACCGTAAATGCTCGTATATGTAGTGCCACGCTTGGTCTGACATCAGGAGGATAGCGACAAATGAGGTATCGATGTACTCAGCAGCGTAGAAGCAGAAAGTGATTTTGTCTCCTGATAGGATCGATGGTTAATGGCGAATCGTGTGTAGGCTGGGAAAACATCGCACCAATAGTGAATTCTTCTTTATCGTAGCGTTCGCGCGAGATGCAGAGAAGAGTACTATGTCTGTTCAGAAAGCCTGTTGCAGATTACGCTTTCCTACTGTGAGAATGCGGAGACGGTTGTTGTCCAAGCCACGCTGTGCCACGCCTAGTCGCGTTCTCAGGGAGAAAGACGCACTGGCGGTTGCCCAGAAGTATTTCAGCACATTTCCGAGTCTATAGCACCTCAATACCGTCTAAGAGCTGCCGTTGCAAAATGGAAACGGAAGGCGTACATCACACGTTCATGCGGGCTGCATTGGACCAGGTGAGCAAATATTGACAATCCAAAATGACAGCGGTGGCATTCAGCTTCGGCACCCCGAGTTTGTCAACCGTATAAGTATCTAACGGGAAAATTGTCTTCTAATTAGGCACAAGAGGCCTTTGATGTGGGTGAAGTCCCTGTCGGATGCGTGTTTGTTCTCGGCGGACAGGTCATTGGACGGGGCCGGAATCGGACGAACGAGACATTGAATGTACGGTACCCGAGGGGAAAAACACACACCGGCGATACCGGTTTACTACACCAGCACAGGGATGCTCAAACCTCACTGTTGGTGTATATCTTTTAGGGCACCCGACATGCCGAGTTTGTTGCCATTGACCAAATTCTCAAGTCGCACCCTCCCAGGGTTTTCCGAGAAGTAGACCTGTACGTAACGGTCGAGCCGTGTGTCATGTGTGCGTCGGCGCTGCGCCATGTCGGGATTCGCAAAGTGTATTTCGGATGCGGGAACGACAAGTTTGGAGGATGTGGAAGTGTGTTTGATGTGCATCAAGAGTAAGCTGGATGGTCTGAGTTGTCAAGAAACTAGAGTTCGGAAGAGTGATGGGTGTGTGCTTCCATTTGTTTCGGCAACAGTGAGGTGAATCAAGGGACGGCGTATGAGGTGGAGGGTGGGTTTTATCGGGAGGAAGCGATTATGATGCTGAGGCGGTTTTACGTGCGAGAAAATAATCATGGTAAGTCCTGGGGTTGTCACGGAAAGAGTGCGGAAGAATGTGGATTAAAATCTTATGCCATCAGCACCCGCTCCAAAACGCAAAACCAATAGGGTACTTAAGGAGGACATCTGACAGGGGACACCCAGAAGCTTGACGCCTACCACACCTTCTTGTGCGGGCAGGGACGTTATGAGTGCATGCCGGCGATCACGGAATGCCATGCGAGGTAGCGAGGATGCTGGCATTGCGCTGATGGGGAACGGACAAATGCACACTTCCAATCTATGCATTGGCGCCGAGCGCGGTGGCAGTACCTCTGAGTGGCTGCGTCAATTGCCAACCATGCCAGGGATAGTCATCATCAAGACGTAGCAGCAGTCTTTATTCTCGGTTTCGGTTTGCGAAAGGTTATAACACCGTCCACAACTCTCTCCTCTAACGTATCGGGATGCACGATCCCCCGCAACAGTTTCGATACCCTGTCATCCCGCCCACTGGCCACCACCGGTCTGATCAGATCATTGCCTCGAACTCCCAACAGCGTTAGTAGATCATCCATTGGAAACGTGAAATACGCCTTGGAGAGAATCTGAAGTGTTCGCTCTTGTACAGGTCCCCATACGCACTGAAGTTGTAGACAAGGAAAAGAGCATGTAGAAGAATACCACAAATCATTGATTGAAACGGAAGAGGATGGACCAACCTCCAAAAAGACGCGCTCAGAGGTAGACCCGACATTCCACAATGCATTCAATTCCACATAGTCCAAATCCGCTCTCAATGCTCTAAAAACCCTCATCGCAAGCCGCACCCTCTCATGGTCCTGAACCCACGGCGGAAACGTCTTATACATGTTCATCACGTCTCGCGGGTTGCCATATGTCTGCGCACTGCTGCCGCGGGCATAGCAGATTAGATACAGCAGCATATACGCAGCAAATTCAGCGCCGCGGTGCAGCGGTGTCGAACCGGCGGCGGGGTAGATGGTGTTGGTGAGCCCGACCAGGGATTTGAGCAGTTCGGCGAAGTTGCGGGCGATGAGACAGATGTCGGCAGAGTACTCGTAGACTTGGACTGCAAAGGCGTCGTAATTGGAAGAGGCGGTGATGCCTTCGCGGAGTTTGCCTGAAGTCGCAAATGTGCAAAATCAAAAGTCAAAGGGTATACATGATAAAAAAGGAAAGGCCTCGTCCTACGTACGAAGCTTTGCTAGGACGGGATCGTAATGGCCTGCCTTTTGAGCGGAGGTGGGCACCCTATGTAGCTCGTCAAACTATATACAACATATACGTAAATAACTGCCCTATTGGGGCACAAGCGTAGTCAACGTTCGCTTTCGATCGAAGTATTTTTCTTTGTGGTCCCACACAGTGTGCCAATACGATCAAAACAAGTTGAGTCTTTTTTGCATTACCTGGGCGACGATGTGGGAGTAGAAGCGTTGTTGGACATGACGATTTTTCACGCTTTGTACCAAAGTGGAGTGAGCTATCTATTTACTCGGCAGATATTTGGCTGGCCAGCTGCTTTCGAGTGTCCTTCGGGGTGTACCTGGTCTTTTCGTCCGCGGTGGACGTGTCCCGACTGACGAGGGATAGTCTGTCGAATTCATCTTCGATTGTCGGAACACGGTCTCGCATCGGGAGATCTTCTTTGAAAGTTGCTGTTGCTGCTGCTGCGCGTTTCGATAGTTAGTTCTTCGATTTACACCTTTCGGAACATTCCGACAGCGGTCATGTGATGCTGAGGGCGCAGCAAAGCGTCACGTGAGAATAAACAGAGAGCCACATGACGTCAGAGCGATGAGGTCATGTCTCACTTTTTGCTCACGTCATGAATAAACTCAAGTCAAAGTGTGTGATAAGTACCAAAATGACGGTGTTAGTGTTAAATGACTAAAGTACAAAATCGACAAATCTTGTGAAAAGAAACATAAAACGCACATCCAGAGTTCCCGCCCATACTTGCTCAACAGAGGAGAAACGAGACGGTTTTTGTTGCATACGCTCTGATTTGATTTGATTGAAAGACTGAGGGAGCGCAGGACAGAGAGAGAGACGAGGCGCACCCTGTAAACACACACATTTCCCCACGCCCACAATCTCCATTCATAATGACCGAATTCTACGACCCCCTCGCGGCTCCCAAGCCCACCATCAACACTCCCAACGCACCCCCACGCACAGCTTCCAAGGGCATCCTCGGCGAAGACATGGAAGACAACGTCCCGCTCGCTGTCGTCGCGCAGCACCTGATCGAAGATGAACAGCTGCTCGCTAAAGCTGAAGGCATGAAGGACGGGGGAGACATCACAGCTAATCCGGGACATGAGCGTGACCCGACTGTCCCCATTGTTGAAATCGAAGCGGACGGTACCGCCAGTATGGCAAAGATCCCGAGCATGGAGGGATTAGATTTGGACAGCGCTCCGTCGATGACGACGAGGACGATCGGCGCGAACGATGACTTTTCAACCGATGCTGCGATTATCGCTGCGTTCCGCGCGGGACAGGCCGTGCCGATCATCTCGAGCGCTTCCAAGACACCGCTGCGAGCCGACGAGCCCATGGACGACGAGCGCGCCTCTGTTGGAAATGCGTCAACAACCGCCCTGGCTTCATCATTTGGCGCTCACAGCACCAACAGTTCCGGGACATCCCTAAAGGACAGGGATGACAGCGACTCTGTCAACCACTCTGATTTCTACGCCAACGACAATTCTCACATCAATGAGTCAAATAATGATCAGCCATCACCTCAACCTACCGCTAGCGTTATAACCGGCGAAAAGACCCACTTGTCAGAAAACGAACGATCCGTGACCGGCCAGCCACCTCCACCTGAAGCTGAGTCAAATCTCGCTGGAGCCGAAACGGCGCCAGGCGTCCACCCTGCGGAAGCTAAACTCCAAACGGAGGCGGGTCAGACTCCTTGGGCCTTTGCTCGCTCCGCTGCTCTCAAGGAAAAATTCAAGCAGATGGAGGCGCCAATCACTGGCATCCCTGGAACCAAGGAAAACCCAAAGAAGGACCCGGCGTATCTGTCTGGCACTTACAGAAGCTGTGAACGGAGCGATAAAGAACTCAATGAGAAGTTCTTGCCGAATATTGCGCAGTTCCTGATGAGTCTTGACCCGTAAGTACAACCATGAGTTGTTTCCCGCCCTCTGTCCATTTGTGTCATTTACAGTTGTTCACATGGTCATCAGGTACATCAATGTGGCAATCATTACTGGCGGAGCACTCGGTGGATGGATGATTGGTAACTGGGGATGGAGTTGGGTCTGGACCTGCTTTGCCGGTGTTTGCCTGGCATTGTACGTCTCCAGGATCCGAACGTCCATGTCCCGTGCCGTTGACTTTGAGAAAAAGCGCAACGAAGCGACGCTCAAGTTGGGCGAGAACGTTGAATCGGCCGAGTGGGTCAACTTTTTCATTGCGCAGCTCTGGCCCATCATTGATCCGGGTCTCTTCACCGCCGCCATCGACACATTGGAAGATCAATTCATTGCGCAAGCTCCCTCGTTCATTACTCGCATCAACATTGCCGACTTTGAACTCGGACCTCGCGCACCCCGTATCACCAGCATGCAAGTCTATCCGGGTGCCAGCGGTGAAGATGCTGTTTTGATGGACCTCACGGTCGCAATGCACCCGTCTCCCCAGGAACTCGCCTCGCGAACTCGCTTGAACACACACATCCTTATCAATATCCATCTGGGCCATCCCAAGCTCGGATCCATCACGGTGCCGATTATTGCTGAGAGCGCCGGTTTTGAAGCCCAGATCCGCGTGTGGCTCAGGTTTACCAGCAAGGCCCCGTTTGCCAAGACACTCAAATTTACTCTGTTGAACAAGCCACAGATCGATTTTGCCATTCGACCCTTGAAGCTGGGCAACTTAATGAACATGCCTATCTTGTCTCAGTTCATCATGGGTGTTGTCGAGAAGACTGTGGAAGACATGCTTGTCAGCCCGAAGATCATGGCACTTGAGCTCGACCGCATTCTTATGGGCGACGCGGCCATCGGTGACACTCGTGCTCTGGGCGTCGTCAAGTTTGTCTTCCGTCAAGCCAAGCACCTTCGCGCCGCCGACTGGTCTGGCTCTTCGGACCCTTACGCTACAGTGTCCTTCGGGAATGCCAGCACTTTCCTAGCTCGCACTCGTATAATTTCGCGTGACCGTAACCCCATGTGGAACGAGACCCACTACGCTGTCATCACGGAGGACGATGTCAAGAACGGATTCCCGCTCAGCGTCAAGGTATGGGACTATGATGCCATCAGCAGGAACGAGGTGCTTGGCCAGTTCGAAATCCGCACGGAGGAGGTTGTTGATTCCGAGGGTGTGATGTTTGACGGCTGGAAGACGCTGCTCAGGAAGAACCAGGCTGAGGACGCATCTAAACCCGATGTGCTGGAACGCAACGGAAAATTGAACTTCCAGCTCGGGTTCTACCCCAAGGTCGATCTGCATAACAAGGCAGAAGCCGCCAAGAAGTACAAATCCGGTATTCTTGCCGTTCAGATCCATCAGGCGTTGGACCTCATCCTCCGCCCCAAAGACAAGAACGGTCTCTACCCGTCCCCTTACATTCACGCCTTTGTCAACGACCAGCTCGCTTTCAAGACTCGCATCAAGCATGACAACCCGTCCCCCGTGTGGGCCTTTACTCAAGAATTCTTTGTGCGCGATTGGACCCGCACCATCCTGCGTCTCGTCGTCAAAGACTCGCGCCAACACGAGCACGATCCCGTCATTGGTGTTGTGGTCGTCAAATTGTCTGACATCTTCAAGAATGATGACGACATGATGACTTCGTCGTGGCACAACCTCCAAGGAGGAATTGGGTTCGGAAAGATCCGTGTCAGTGCGGGCTTCAGAAGCGTACAGATGGAAGAGCCGGAGAACATGATGGGGTTCAATGTGGGTGAGCTCGAGGTCAAAGACTTCACCATCAAGGGTCTTGAGAAAATCACAAAGGACAGCAGCACCCCGCCGTCCAACATCCGCATCCGCATCCGTTCACCGATTACCCAACCGGCTCGTCTGGCGACCAAAGTCTGCCATCCGGCGACACTCACGCCGCACTGGGACGACAAGTTGTCACTGAAGGTCAACTCGCGTTACCAGACCGCACTCCGGTTCGAAGTCTACCAGAAGGGTCGGCTTGGGTTCAACTCCAAGATTTTGGCCGTTGGCAAAATGTACCTCCAAGACATGGTCGACAACCACGAGCGGGAGGTTGTTTTGGGTTTGAAACGATGGAAGGGTGCCAACAAGAAGAAGGACGACGATGAGGAAGATCATTTGGGCACCACCGACAAGCAAGTCTTGAGACAGGAACTGGCCGCGGAAGACACCACTAAGGAACACCCTCAGGGAGCCGAGGCTGCACAACAAGGGCTTGCGACCGATATCAGCGGCGACAGGACCGCCACAGCGCCTTCTGCTGGTCAGCAAGGTCCAGAATCCGCCGACAAAGCATTCAACCAGAGCAATGAGTTGCAGCTCCCGCGGTCTTCCACCGCTGGCAGCCGTCGCAACTCGGCCACTCACAGCCGCGCCTCGTCGATTTCCGGAACCGTCTGGTCCGACACCGATTCTGACGAAGACGACCAAGACGTCCGCGATGACAACACGGATGCTGGCGATGACGACGATTCGCACTCCGTCGCCTCGTTCTCCGACGACTCGCTCGCTCCGGAAGCCAACCCGCTCACAACTATCCACTCTTCCCCCGAACTCTGCTTCAAGGCAATCTTCCGCCCGGGCCGCCACTGGATCGAGACCCGCGGCGAAGGCGAAGACATTGAGGTTGATGAACTGGACGCCAAGAAAACCGAGGAGGAAGGCGGACCCGTTGAGGAGGAGGAAGAGGACACGGCCGATTCCGCAGCGGCCCACCCGCGTGGAGCCGACAAGACGGACAAGCACAAGAAACTCTTTACGCTCCACACGTCCACCAGCCCGTCGGACCGTCGTAAATCCAAAGACGCCTCGGCATCCGGCGCGAAGGAAGACTCGCGCCTGCCGGGCAACAAACTCTCGAGGACTCTGGAATGGAGCAAGGATACCGTAATGGAAGGTGTCAAAAGCACCAGGCTGTGGAAAAAGAGCTCCAAGAAGAGTTTGACCCTCGCCGGCCAGGAATTCTGAATGCGGTGGAGAGTGATTCCTGGAAAATGCACATGTGTTCTCGCAATGGCATTGTGCCCTTGTGACTGATAGTTTAGTTGTCTTTGCGCGTGGCGCTATACCATTGTATATTGTTTTCTATGGATGGGACATTGGGTCCTTGTTTTGTATCTCTAATGTCTCATCTTGCACATGTATAAAGAAAGTTACATACCTTGAATAACTACTGGTGGTGCATAAGTTATAAGTCTTGATTTAAAAACTATCTGATGAGCGCACTTGTAACAAAACAGGAGTATTATGCAACAATTTCGTACGAAATCATTCTCCACGAAGAAATCTCGAGTTAGCGGCCCGTGCTTAATCAGACTTCTAATCTTGACTAGCAAAAAAGCTCCTCCTGTTTGAAGCGTGGTATTATACAAAGACTACCGATGATCTGAACACATAAATATATATACAAGAAATGAATGAAGCACTCTCAATCATCTTTCGGCACGGGTAGGCCACTAATTCCGAGAAAAAGCAATGAGTTATTCAAAAGCGCAATCACAACCGCCCAATCGTCGAGCTCTCCTACCAAGGCTGCAACATCTTCTCCATCATCTCAAACTTTTTCCGCCCCAGACTCTCGTTCTCGGCGACCGCAGAATACGCCAGCATGGTGTTGTGTCCAATAAGCGAGGCGTAGGTGTCGCGGTGTTGGTTCACAGCCCATTCACTATTTTGGATGCAAGACAAAGAAAGCATGAGCGACTTGCGAGAGGGAGGAAGGTAGAGCGTTAGGACGTACAATTTGTTGGTATCGGCGTGCCCCGTCCCTACATGTTTCGATTGTACTGACGACAAATAAAGAATGAAGGGGTAAATTCAAGAGTCCAACAACCAGCTCCTTTCCCCACAAACGTGAGGTGCACACATATATCACTTACGGTGCTCCAGCTGGGCATTGACGTTCATGGCAGCGCTTGACATGGTTTGTTATTGAAGTGGGGCTGTTCTATGCAGATCTCTTAAAATGTCCGTATGGGTAGAGCGCTGTTTGACATCGAAGTTCTTCAACGAGAGTTCTTGGTACTTGATTCAAGATGATGCCGAATCTAGGGTATCAAGAGGAAATCCCGTCGAAAATCCTTCTTCAGCACTTCATCACTTCATCACTCTCTGAAGTTGTCGACAATGAAGACGTCAAATGACAAGTAGAATACCAATATGGCCAGCACTAGTGACCGATAGGCACACAGATGAGAAAGAAGTGGAACCGATCTATTGATCTATTGAGCGGATAATGCCAACCGCACCACCGCCCATCATTCCATTCCTTACAAATAACTATTTTCTTTTTCTGTCTTCGAAAGTGTATCTCTCAGATGCTGGAACAATTCCAATTGGAATAAACTTAGCATCCTGCACTTGGGTCAGCCCTCGTGTTCAGAATCAGAGCGACTAAAGTAAAACGGAACGCAAATAAGATGTGAGCTACATCATCAATTACCGAACGCGCGATGACTTTGGCACATAATCACACGAAGCACGTAAAGACACACAAATTCCTTACCAATAAGACCGTAGAGACCCAGTACTTCAGCGAAAATGAGAATCAGAATCATTCCGACGAACAAACGCGGCTGTTGGGCGGTACCCCGGACACCCGCGTCACCGACGACACCAATGGCGAAACCGGCAGCGAGACCGCTGAGACCGACACTCAGACCGGCGGCCAACTGAATGAATCCAGCGAACAGAGACATCTTTTGTTGCACTATATGAGAAGAAAAAAGAATCCCAGAAGTCAGAAGGTTGGCGAAATTGTGGTAATGATCGAGAAGTATGCTGCGCTCATGATTCAGGCCGAATACGTACAGCCACCGCTGACCAGGACGGACACAACGAGACCGTAAATTGCAATAATACCAGCCTGCGGGGGAATTTTGACTATCAGTTCGCATCCTACTAGATGCTACGAATGAATCGAGCCAGTAAAGCACAAGCACGCGTACCATAACAACGGGAACGATGTTCTTCATGATGAGCTCGGGCCTCATGACACCCATCACGGAAATTCCGACACCAGACTTCGCTGTGCCATACGCCGCTCCGAAGCCTGCGTGAGAGGAGAAAAATCAAAAAAATACGGAGATGTTTTAATCTTCAGCTCCGAGAGCATCATCTATGGAATTCTCAATCACGATGTTCCGCACAGCTTCACAAATGTGGAAAGCTTTTGGTTGCTATCTCCGCGCAGAGCCAGGATGTTACGTCAGACGGGTAGATGAGAGGCGCAATACTCACAGCTGAAAACAATAGCCGCAGTGCAGCCCATAGCGCCAAAGAACGGGCTAAAACGAACAAAAAAACAGCGAACGAGTCAGTGTCGCATAACTGTCGGGGTGAAGTACACTGCGGCGGAAGGTTTGGATGCCTTGCATCATCGCGTGATTGGGATGGTTGGGGTCACGCACCTGTAGACGGGGCAACCTTCAGAGAACGTGACGGACATGTTGCTCGATATGTGTTTTTTGAGGAAAGCGGTGGTAGTAGCGTAATCCGGAGAGAGGATGCTCCTTGAAGGCTGGTTGTTCTGCGGACGATGCGCAACGGGGATGCAGATTGCTATGAGGAGGGCTGGGGGGCGGAGGACGACATCGACACGCCTGTTGGGTCTGACGCTGGCCTGGCTGGCTTGGTTCCAGCCAACGCATCCCGTCATTCATTGATTCATTCAACACACAAACATCTTTAAGAGAAGGAAATATGTTCAAAAGTATACAGAAGAAACGAGAAATTACATAAAAAGTCTCAAAAAAAATACAGGACACATCCCTCTCGCTGTCCCTCTACTTGACAATTCTAAGGTCCCTAATCCTAGATGGCGCATATTTCTCTTTATGGTCGTCATACAGTTTCATCAGAGCAACGACATATGTGTCGTGCATTTGTGCAATATACTCGCGTGACGGACTGTCTTGCTGGCGGACAGGAATAGGCTTTCCCACTAGAATCAAACGATTTGTAAATGTTAGATTAGATGGATTGGAATGATTGAACCATTGGCAAATCAGACTGTGCCAGGTACATGGGTAAGACTGGTGAGTTCCCGTTCGATTACTTACCTACGGACACAAGCTTGACTTTCCGAGGCAAAAAGAATAGCCCGAACCGTCCCCACATGAGAGGGACAGAAAAAGTAAGGAGCTTTGCAAAGCGCCGTTGGTAGGACCGGACTACCGGTGCATTGTCGTCGTTCACCTGCCAGAACAGGTCGTTCTCCCCAAAGGTAAAGACCGGTACCAGAGAAGCGCTGATGGCAGCATGAAAGAAAAGCCTATCAGTATCGGAGTACGTCATTCGAGATTTCTAACCAGCACCTACCCAGTCTGAATCGCCAGCTTGACGAATCCCTTCCTTCGGTTGAGAATGATGTCGTTTGTACCAGGGTATGCCAACAGTCTGGACAAATATCAAGCAGGTTTAGCTTCCGCACACCCGAGCCCGCCAAGATAAATGGATACTCACGCTTCTTCGGCGCCCCCAATCACCACCATGGCCGACCACCCTGGTCCCTTCTGAGTGAGAATGTGCTTGAGCGACTTTGCAGAGACGGAAACGGCACTCAAAGCCATTTGCATTTCCCGCCATATCGGAATTGACCAGTTGACGTCCAAAGTCGTGACACGGAGTGTGATTCCCGGAAACAGTTTCGAGAAGCCGCCCCAATCCGTGATGAAGTTTGGTCTAGCGCAACAAAATTCAACATATCAGCCAATGAAGAAAACGAGTACTATCTGCTTGTTTTCAGACAGCTTACAGCAGGCCGTAGCAGTATATCCCATGTGGGTGGTGACCAAACAGATAATTGCCCTCGGGGTCCAGGTCGGCCGTCTTGACTAATTCAGCCGAAAAGTAATCCCTGAAAACGGAAGTTCCGTCATCAGTAATCGCTCGCAACTCAACGCGTATGTTTCGTGGCACGAAACCTGAAGTGCTTCCAAAAAGACCAGTCCCGGAAAAACCGCGCGCGGTCCGTTCCACCAGTGTATGGCGTGGACATATCGAGCAGGAACACGTATGTCCAGTAGCACAAAACAAACGGCCATACAATTCGCCAGTAATTCAGCAGGACGAGGTGTATCGCAAGGTTGATGTACATGAGCGAGCTGTACGTCATGACCGCCTAGCCAAGATGGAAGACAAACATGGGAGTGACAGCATATGTTAGAAGCGGTGTCGCTGGAGAGATGCACAAACGTTTAGCAGGGCGGTACCATAAACTGAAGGATGCGGTCGGGCAGGTTCGCAAGAGTTCTTTTTGATATCCCACTCGCAACTGCGCTCTTGGTCGGCTTCGAGAAGCGCACACCTGTCGCAGCCTCCGCGGACAGGGCAGGGGCATCTACAAAGCGTGGGGCGTCCATTGCAGTCATTGTGATGACGCCTTCTCTCTCAGCCTGCCTATCTGGTTGAGATGACAGGAATTCACACACTCGCACACTTGGAAAGACAATTTGGAACTTACGACCTTCTGCATTCCATTTGGCGTAACCTTGTGGAAACGCGCTCTTCCCGTGTTCGTTGCGTAAGCAGACGAACGCAGTCAATCCGCAGGTGGCACTTTTTTATTCCCAACATGCGGCAGATAGATAGGCCAGAAACATATGGGTATGGTTTCCAGAGTATGTCCTTGTTATCACACGGGTGTCGTCCACGCGCAGAAAAAAAGCAGGAAACTAGAAGGGCATATGACATGAGCCTACACGCCGCAAGAATCAAAAATCGAACTCCGCTCGTGCATCAGCTTAAACATCGGAGCTTCCCATATCGTTATTTTCCCAAGGGGGTGTCTCTGGAATTTTTGTCATCACTTCTCAGTTCCCCCAATTCTTTCGTCATTTTTGTTTGGTTTTCGGTTGGCTTCTTCGGCGAAGCCTCAAAACGGCACCTCAGCTTCTAGTCCTTGTCACAACAACCGCAAAGATCTTGGATCACATACGTCCTCCCCCACCAAGGATTCCTGGCTCAGGTTGAAGGCAACCTACAAAATATAGACACATAGAACCTACCAACAACCAGGCTTCACAACCATGTCCAGCGCCACGCACAGCAGTATGACGGCCGATCGCCTCTTTGCACTGAAACAACAGCAACAGCACGACGCTGGCGTGCCCCTTCTCCGGCGTCCCATTCTGGAAGGACATCATGTTGGACCAGCAACCGCTAGTGACAGCGAACTGTCCACCACTTCCACCCATCCACTACCCCAAACCCCGACGGGTGAGCAACCACAACAGCAGCAGGAACAGCAGAACTCACGACGCCGCGCACCTGCAACACGCCCAAAAACTGCAAGGCCTCAACTCGCACCAGCTACCATTACCACAGTCGCGTCAGCTCCTACTGCCGCTGCTGCCTCGACCCGCTCTTCAACAGCCTCACTTGCCCGTAGTCCCTCATCTCGCAAAATAACCAAACCACGCACAGCAGGCAGCACCAGCACAATCCGCGGCAGCCGTACCGCCTCTACCCGTTCCTCCAAACAGCATTTGTCAGCTACGCCCTCTGCCCCGCGCGTCGACAGCGCCATCGCGCTAAAATCGAGACCTCAGTCGGCCGCCTTGCACGCCGCGTCCGCAACGTCACTCTTTCGGCCGCAGAACCCCAACACATCACAACAATTGCCGATAAAGCTTGTGAAACGGAAACCGGAACCGCCCCGGAAACCGCTTTCGAGTGACGAACGCACTCTGTTGGACGCGTGCGAGGGAAACGATCTTGATACCGTGAGTGACAATTTAGTTTTCTACCCTCTGCGATATCTTCTGACATCCTTTTGCATGTCCTTCCCTTTACTTGCAGGTTTATGCGACCTTGTGGACAAAGCGCCCCGACATCAACTGCCGCAAACCCCTGTTTGGATCCACGCCCCTTGCAGTAGCTTGTCGGACGGGCAATAAACGCATCGCGGCCATCTTGCTGTCCTTTGGCGCGGATTTGGGTGCAGGTGACGAGTACGGCGCTTCCCCGCTTCACTGGTACGTCGCCGTCCCTTTTCCATCTAGTTCTTCTCTTTCTTGTCTTTACTTCTCACCCTGACTGACTCTCGTAACATTTATCTACGCAGGGCCGCAACATCAGGATCATCCAACCTCGTCTCTCTCCTTCT
The DNA here is from genome assembly GCA_025526995.1 of Powellomyces hirtus. Taxonomy (NCBI): domain Eukaryota; kingdom Fungi; phylum Chytridiomycota; class Chytridiomycetes; order Spizellomycetales; family Powellomycetaceae; genus Powellomyces; species Powellomyces hirtus. The sequence goes on along the minus strand of JAHLKG010000031.1, from coordinate 60,315 downwards.
CCAAACCGCGCACGCAAAGGGCCACGTCAAGCCCGTGCTTGCTTCCCTCCCGACGCCACCCTCCCCATCCCTTCCTCCTCCACCGCCCGCACATCCACCAAATGTCCCCAATGTCCTTGCCACGCGCGACGCGTTCGGATCGACGGCGTTGCACTTTGCTAGTGTGCTAAATATGAGCGATGTGGCTCGCTTGCTGGTAATTGCTGGAAAGAACGTAAAGTTGACCATATCAGAACGGTTGCTCACATCAGGAGTTTTGGGCGCTTTGTAGATCCAAGCGGGCGCAGACCCGACCGCCAAAAACAATGACGGCAGAGTACCCAGTGATCTCACCACCGACGATTCTCTCAAGGCCTTTCTCCAAGGTAAGCATCATCATCCTTTACCAGCCACCAATCACCTTGATCCTTTCCGTACCTTGCTTATCTCCCTTCTCTCCGTGCCCTTTCTCAGAAAGCGAATCTCGCCTCCGCACCCACATCGCCGCCTATGCCCGCGTCCGCAAACGCCAGGCCGCAGCCGCCGCACAAGCAGCAGCCGCAACGGCTTCCTCAAGACCAGGATCTCGCACCGTACCCTCCTCGGGGAAGGCTGCTGGGGTGCGACCAGGATCGTCCATTGCGCGGCGTGCCCAGTGAGGCATGCCCTGCTCATGGAGCGACAGATGGAGAGTTATGAGGCCTGTCACATGGCGAATGGGGCTCGGGATTGTGCTATTATATCAGCTGGATGGGACGTTTATGTTATGTGGACGCGCCTCCCTTCTGCTTCAGAGGGTCAAAACAGAAAACTCTTTCTCTCTCTCCCTGTTTGTAACCTTCCGCTTTTGGTTTTTTCAATCAAATCATCTCTGCGTTGCATCTGTTTCTGGCGATAATATCACTTTATCTACATCTTACAAGAACAAACAAAATGCCAAGAATAAAGTGCAACTTTGTTTTTTTTTTCACAGTTTGGCGAAACTATTAACAAGTATGTCCTCCATGTGACCCATTGTCCGCGGATCAAAAAATAAACAAATAAATAAAGGTACAAGTCCACTTCATAAAGCTGTGGTTGGTGATGCGTCGTATGCGGCCTTCTGCGGGCTCGGCCGGTTGAGAAGGGGTCATTGCCTCAGTCACGCACCTTGGAACTCCCGCCAGACGCTGCGCACCTTGTCCACAATAACGGCATCGACGCCCCAATTTTTCTGCAACCTAACGTTCTGTACGACATTGTTCTTTGCGCCATACGTAAACAGCAACAGTCCCGATTCGCGGATGGCGCGGACAAGCCCCGGTGCATCAAGAATGGGGTCCACTTTAGTCACGATGCCCAAGCAGCCAGAGCGGGCGGCGAAGCGGACGGCGTCGTGGAGGGTGTTGGCACGCGCGTCCGAGGTATGTTCGGTCCCGCCTTCGGTGAGGAAGAAGACGGGGTAGTGATTTTGTTTCATGCTGAGCATCCAGCAGATCTCGGGATGAAAGGAGGAGAAGTAGATGTTGCGGTCGCGGGCGTGGTCAAAGACGACTTCGAGAACCCGGTCGCAAAAGACGTTGATTTCGGCATTATGGAGGTCGTCCTGCTCAGCTTCCTCGAGATTGGGGTATTTGACCTCGATGTTGAAGCCGATTTTCGTGGGCACGTTCTAAAGGAAAAGAGTGCAACGAAGTGTCACGAGACGCAGGTCATGATTAAGGTGAGATAAAAGGCAAACGATACCTTCAGCGCGTCTTCCAGAGTAGCAAAAGGTAGCTGGACAGACCCTTCATCGTTGCCCTTCGTCGGCCACGATCCTGCTGGATTTGTTGTTGGTGGTGGGGCGGTGGGAGTGGACATGCTAGAGGCAGTCTTGGTGACGCTTGTTGCATTCGCAGGGGCAGATTCGGCGATGGGGGTCATAGGGCCGCCCGTAGGTAGGCCGCCGGCCGTCGCATCGTCGAATGCAAAGCGGGCGTCACTCATGCTCATGGTACGTCTTAGCAAGGCGGGCGTTCCACCACCTGGTGAATTTGTCCCGCCGTTCTCTGAGGACATAATCGAAGAGTTGCCATTGTTCGTTTTGCGCTGGTGGTGATTATGGAGGGAGGGCCTCTCTTTTGGTCTCAATGCGAGAAACTCTGTGACAGTGAGAGCGCTCATTGGCAGATTGTATCCGGTTTCCCAGACACGGAAGTCGTGATAGAGGACGGGGACGAGATCTCTGGTAAGCTGAACGTCAAATTCGACGTACTCGGCGCCCAAAGCGCCGGCGGTGATGAACGACAGCAATGTGTTTTCGCCCAGCTGAAGATGTCCACGACCGTCTGCCACGTGAGCGGCCTTGTTCATGCCCAGGCCACGGTGCCCGACGACTTTGGTTTTCTCAGACCGCCAGAATCGGCTGCTGCCGTCGGGCTTGAAGTTGCCGTGTACGAAAGGCTTGACAACAACAAACTCGATGAGAATGGTGCCGATCGTGTCAAGGCTCTGGGCGCTCATGATGGGGAGCTGGACCGAACCGCCAAGGGGCATGCGCTCCTGCCAGAGCGATGTCTTGACGGTCGAGAGCAACGCGCTGGCTCGTCCGACTAGGCGGCTCTTCTTGCTGGGATCCCCGTACGCCGGGTGGATGTCGAACTGTAATGAAACTTGTTCAGGATGAGTGGCATGGAAGACGATTGGTTCGGGAACGGTTTCCAAAAGAGGAAGATCGAAATGTACTGGTTCGCCTGTGGCGTTGAGTGCCGATACGGTCAATCGGAAGGTTCCTGGGGCCATTTGTGCGGGGATACGTTTGTCGTCCAGCTGCACAGGTGCTGATTGTCGGCGAAGATCAGTTGAACCTAGATAAACGCGAATCATGGATTCCCCTTTTAAGTACTTGTGACCGTACGCGCGTTCTACAACGACTGCTTGTGCGACTGAGCTGATGTCGCTAATCGTATTGAGGGGAGTAGCGGGCAAACGCGGACGAAGAAGCTCGGCAACAGCATTGTGGGCTCTGAATACTAAGTGACGCAAAGGGTAAAAATTTGATAAGTAAACCCAGAGCACAGGTGTGGAGGGATAAGCGTGCTCGAGGCAGGTAGACCGATGCATTCGGCACCCTTGCAAACGCTAACATACCGGCGTATTCGTGCGCATTTAACAATCCAGAATCCACTACGTCAACGGAGGCGCCTGCATCAAGCAATGCCTTCACGCAGTCAAGGTGTCCTTCCATCGCTATCGAGGAAAGACAGGAGATCAGGTTAGCTAGCGTGCTCGCCCCAGCTCTGAGAAGAAAGACCGGTACCTGCAAGAAAGAGCGGTGTGCGACCGAAGGCCTTATCCTTGGCATCCACTCTCGCAGCACTCCAAGATCCACGAGGCTCTGCAAGCCCAAGCAGCAATTTCACGCAGTCAATGTGACCTCCTCGCGCGCTGATATGCAGTGGCGTCTGTTTGATGATCGTACAATGTCAGATGGGGATATATCTTGAGAATGGACGGGATGTGCGAGCACCCACCTCTTCATCCTCGTTGATACAGTTGGCATCAGCGCCATGCTCAAGGAGAACACGAGTGACCGCTGCGTGACCAAACCCACAGGCCAGTGCCAACGGGGTCGCGGCAGTGAGTCGTCCAGGTATCGAGTGGGTGTCAACGAGGGTGGTGAACAGTGGATTGAAAGAGGAGATGTAAGGGTGAGAGGTAGCGGATTCGCCAGCATTTATCTGATGACTACTCGACTGGGAAATCAGAGGTGGACATGGCCGAGTTTGGTCGACATTGCTGCCATGTATCGCTACATTTCAGCGGGAAACGAGACGTGGAAAGAAGGCGAAGACAGCGACGTCAGATACGTTCAAGGCCTTTCCATGATATGCTGAGTTGGCAACATCGGTGATGTGACTTACAATCACCCAAATCGTCAACATTGGCCCACTTTTCCAGAAATACCAAGACAACATCCACAAAACCGCGCACCACCGCGTAGAACAACGGCGAGTGACCATCGTCATCGAGCCATTGACCTTTGAGAGGACCGGCAGGGAGGAAGCGCAAAAGGGCCTGAGCTGTCCGCGGGAGGCCATATAATGCGGCGTAGTGGAGCGGAGTTCTTCCTAAAAAATCGGTGACGCGCAGCGCGCTCTCGGCCACATCTCCTGGCACACGTTCGAGGACGTATGTGAGAAGGGTCGGATCGTCTTTCTCAAAAATGGACGGGGTCCTCATTGCGACATCGCCATTCTTCGACTTGAGTGCGGCGCCGAGGATAGCGATCCTGTGAATGATGGTTCTCTGATTGATATCGGCCGGGAGAGGCGTGCGAACAAGTTCCGGCCGCTCGAGCAGGACGCCAATACAGCGGAGGGCCTTTCTCTGGCATGCTTTAAATAGTATAGATGTCCAGATTGAACGTTCCTAGAGACACGGTCAATCGCGCGCAGAGGCGCATCTCGTTTTATCAGTGACAACTTGAGAAGGAGACTCGCAAAAAGCGAGCCAGGAGAACGAACGCCCATATCCTCCATGAAAAGACGCACATTCCCACGTGCTCACACACACCTCATCAGGATCTAGCTCTTGATTGGGAGCGGGACAGTTTATTCGCTCCAGCACTAGTTTTAGCTGTACCACATTGTCTCTGTCAAGTGCTCCATGCACGTCGTCAGGAAACGCATAATTTACGTCTGGGGAAGGCTTTGCGAACGAGCAACCAGGTATGGTCTCCTGTTGTTGTTGCAGGTAATGAGCCTTTTCGTCGAGAGCATCCACAAGCTGCAGCATGCCTTCCATGGACGTGTCGGTGCAAAATGGCTGTTTCGCCACCTGGGTTCCAACATAGCTTTTGAGTTCTTGCTATCGGCAAAGGCCAGAAGAGACGAGTCCAATACCCCGTCGCTGTGAAAGTTCTCACCACATCATTCCACAGAGCAGTTCCCGTGGTTACATCCATGACTTTGTCAAACTTCTTCAGGATCTTGCGGAATCCAGTCTTATTCATTTCGACGAATCTGAGGACGAGATAAAGGTAGACTCTGATCTCGTTTATCGTCTCAACGAGCTCTTCGTTGTCGGCATAAGACAGAGCGGCTCCTTGACGCTCGAGACGCTCTCTGCCTAGACAAGACGAACGAAGAGGATGAGAAGACTAAATTTGTATCACATGGCTGTTAAGCTGTTGTATCCGCACTTGTCTTCAGTCTGCGTTCAGTGATCCCACGTTGAGTGAGAACGAACGCGTTGACCTTTCCAGCCTCCGCCTCGACCATTTTGACGAACGCTGAGCAGCGCACATGGCACGAATTAGAGAGAACCAACCAAATGAATACGACCAACTGGTACAGATGAGCTACCGTTTCTGAGCTCCTTTGCAATGTCGGCGGTTGGAGGGTCTGATGAGGAAGTCGGGTTTTGTGACTGCAACTGTTGCGCGCGTTTGGCTTGCTTGATCAACCGTTTAAGCGACTTGTATGATATATATTGACTGATCGGTGAGAGGCATTAATGAGTGAGGAACAAAGGGTGCTTTATCATCACAAGAGGTGCGGGTATGTATGTTGCGTACGTTGCCCATTCAGCGACGCTGTACTGGGCCAGCGTCCTCCCGAATTTCATGGTTCGCCGACAATGCGTGAACGAAGTGTACGCAGGAGAGATAGCGGGGAGATCTCCTGCTGCGCTGGGCGGAAGTCTAATTAATCAAATAATTATATTACTAGGCCAACGGGGATGGGAATGCAATTGGCAAGATTTGTACGGGAAAAGCAGCACATCGTTTCCCAGTTTCGTCACAAACTCATGTCGATCTAGATTTAGGATGTTGGCGAGACGCGTCAAAACTCGCATGCTAGGACTGGGATGGCTCGACAGGATGAAGTTGTTGGTCGCCTTTCCTTCGGCCCGAGGAACAACTCTGGTATTTTTCCCTATCTTTTTTTTTCCCCAGGTTTGCGGAGATATAGATCCGTTTAGATATTCAACGACGAGATAATAGATTGCCTGCTTTGCTATCTGTCGGTCACTCCCAAAGGCCGAATTGCCCCATAGATCACTGAACAGTGTGAACCCCCAACTACCGTCACAATGGCCGCAACCGGAATCCTCACCCAGCCGATACTCCACCACCCGGACCCGCTACCAGCGGTCCCCGAGAACTATCCCCGCGGGATGTACACGGAAGAACAGATCACAAAGCTTGACGCGCTTCACGCGAAAATACAACCATTTCTCCAGCCGGCCTCAACAAACGGGGACGACGAAGCAAAGTGGTGCGACGACCCGTGTCTGCTCAGATACCTGCGCGCAGTGAAATGGGATGTCGATGCTGCTGGTGAGTGGAATGACGAGGAACGCCTGCACATGCGCGCGGTGAAAGGTCGTCTGGTGGTGCCTTGTTGAGTTGTGGCGAGGGCCACAAGGCGAGCGTTGAGTAAAGTCAGGCATGTCGGTTTTGTCCTTCTATTGTCACTGAGTCACGGGATACATTCATGTGGCCGTTCATCTGACCTGAACGTTCTTTTTCAACACATTGCAGTCAAGCGCATTGAGAGCACCCTTTTGTGGCGCCGGGAGTACCAACCTCACCGGATCTCAGCGGATGAAGTAGAGCCAGAAGCGGTCAACGGCAAGGAATACGTTTCAGGTAAGCCCTTGGTCTTCCTCATTTTCCGACTCCCTTCGCGGTTTTCTGACGCATGACCTTCGCGATATGACAGGATACGACCTTATGGGCCGACCGCTGCTATATCTGATCCCGCGCAAAGAGCACACAAAGACTTATGACCGGCAGCTTCGCTACGTTGTTTACAATCTCGAACATGCCATCAAGGCCATGCCGCCAGGCGTAGAGAAACTCAACATTTTGATCGACTACGAGGGTTTGTCGGTCTTTACTGCCCCGCCGGCGTCACAGGCGAAAAAGGTTCTGCAGATTTTGGGAGATCACTATCCTGAGGTACATTTCAATGACGCTGCCGTCTTCTGGATGTGTCTTGACATCTATAGTATGTAATTATTGATGTCTTGTTACTAGCGTTTGGGAATGGGATTCGTGTTCAACCCAAGCTGGTACCTTTGGGGCTTCTTCAAGGTACGGATTATGTACCTACTGTCATATGAGGGGACAGTTGTGCCTGACATCTTTCGCAGATTATAAGCCCCTTTTTGGATCCCATCACCAAATCAAAAATTCATTTTGTCAACCTGAAGAAACTCGCTGCCCTCGCACCAACCGCCGGCAACACCGACGACGCCTTAACAAAAGAAAAAAAGGAGCCAGAGGGTATGGGCGGATGGACCGACCCGCGCAAATACATTGCACCAAGCATGCTGGTCGCAGATTACGGCGGCACCTGTCCGTTTGTCTACAATCACGAGGACTATTGGAAGGCCATCAAAGCGCTCTGATGATCCAACTTGCCGTCGTTCCTTGCGTGTCCCTTTATTTGTTCATAGTTCCTCTCGTTCCCGCGACGTCCTATATCTCACCTGACATTTTCGACCCCTCGCCCTTAGCGGATTTAGAATCATTTTTCTATCTTGTATCATTATTAGTATGTCACAACGTAACTCTACCGCGCTGCTTTGTAATTAAGGAATGCGTGAGGAGAAGTGGGCATGCGAAGCACTGAGGCAGTAAAAAAGTCGGGCCTGTGACGCTGACAGTCTAATGCTCTTTCTCTATTTTCACAGCTACCGCCGACTATATTCAGTACACATGGCTCACATGTGATACCACTATACTCGCTATCCTGCTCCTTCTCGCAGCCCATCACAAGCCATTCTCCCGATTTGTCTCCTCGCTCTCTGCAGACGGTGGCGCAGAAGACTCCAGTCGGATCGGCGGGAGAACCAACAGGTGCTTCTTGGCGGGCTGTTCTGGCGTTGTCGCTGTTGTCAAGTCCGTTGATGATGACGTTGATGACGGCGGCGGAGGCGCGGCGTCCGAGTAGGCAAGCAATATTTCTTCAGCAGCCGCGGCGGCCATGCGCTGTTGCTGCTGTTGCAGATTCGGCTGTTGCTGCAATTGCGGTTGTTGTTGTTGCTGTTGTGGTGCTGGTGGTGGTGCTGGTTGTTGTGATTGCAGCAAAAGCAACAACGACCGCGCACTACCACTCGCCCCCGCAATCAACCGTCGTCCCACACCGCCAACACCGCCCACGCCGCGGCCCCGACCGCGCCCGACTCCGCGAACTCCGACGGGTACATGTGGGATGCGTGTATTGTTCAGAGGTGGGAGGACCCGGGGTGTTTGATTCTCGGTCCTTGCACCCGCATCGGTCGCATCGGTCTCGGCGTCCGTGTAGTCCTGTGAGTCATTTGATTCGGCTGCATGGTCGTAGTCGAAGGCTGATACTTGGGTTGCAGAGTCCTGGCGAACAGGCATTGTTCGATCATCGGCGGAGCTATCCATGTCTGCTGCTGCTGCAGCTGTGGCGCCTATTAGACAGAACAGCGATGAATCAGCAGGCCGATTTCCTTTGGGTACGTATTCTGATCATCCTTTCTCTTTTTACCTGGATGTGACTGTGCTTTCACCAGCTGTAGTGACAAGTCTGTTGTTTTCATTTGCGGTGAGAAAGTGAGATATCCAGAGATACACAAGTTTTTAACTTTGTCATACCTGAACACGACACCTGCAACCGGGCAATTTCCTCGTGCAATCCCTTAACGAGCGTCGCATGCTGACCCTGCATGTACTCAATCGTGCGTTCCAGCGCCGAGATACGGGCAGCCGATCGCGGGGGTTGCTGGGATTGAGGCTGTTGTGGCGGCTGAGGTTGCAATGGCGACGGCGGCTGTGACTGTTGTGGTTGGTGTGGTTGCTGCATTATCGGAGGTCGTCTACTACTGACTGGCCGGAATGCTCCGCCGCTGCTGCTGGCGCTCCGGCACACACTGCTGGGATGGCTGTTGTTGCCGGTACCAGGAAAGTCAGGGGTTCGGACGGGCGGCGGGGCGACGGCGGCTGGCATCACGTTTTGCGAGAAGTGTGATGCGTGTAATGTGTGTACGGCTAACAGTGAAGAGCAGCGGGAGAAAACGTGTCGATGTGGGTACGACGTTTGAGATTGCTGCCTTTTGTGTTGTATGGTCGGGGTTTTGGTAACCCGATTGTAAAGTTAAAAAAAGGGGCGCACTAGCGTGTGTTCACATAAAAATCCGCATATTCACCATGTAGTTAATGTTGTGGTATATAAACTTCCTTGCTATGTGAAGCACAAAGCACCAATGCAGAGCACACATACACACACAGACGAACAGCCTTTCTACTAATATGGACAGATTCTGATTTTTCTCAGAAGCAATGAAGGGTCTCAAACCCCGACTTAACCGCCTCCGTGCTATTTCCTCCGCCGCATGCGCGTCTCGATCAAGAAAGGGTAAGCATTTCCGCTGCAGAATATGATAGATGTAGTCTAAGATAGCTGTGCAGAGAAGGCGAAAAGCGAGACCAAGATCCAGTCGATAGATATGTGCGAGAAAGCAAGCATAGACAAGCCAGCCCCTTTTCGTAGCAACATGCTTTGTTAATTTTTATGTCCTGAATTTCTTCAAGGATTCTCATGTATGCCGATCGATACACATGGATATTTTGTGCGGAACCTGCCCCACCTTGTGAGAAGAGCAGCGGAGACTGTGATTACGCAAGCGACGCGCTCACGATGATAAGGAGAAGGTGATAAATGATGCATGAAAGGCACTGGTTGGGGTGATAAATGAAAGGCGACAGACATAAACAAGCAGAGCGCAACCCGACGACCAACGAGAAGGAACTCATCCCGCGAAACCAGACATTCCCACACGTACCCAAGCACGCTTCCTACATACTCATATTCTTGCATACCCACACTCTCCGCATCAGCAGAACACTTTTCTGCACTGTTGCTGTCCGAAACCGCAGTGCGTACAGTCATTGCCTCACCCCACTACTCGTCCGGTAGGTAAGCAGGGGTTCGACGCGATCCAGGAAAGCGGACGAATGCAGTGTTTGGAGTCGGAGATAGGGGTGGCGAACACGTAGCATATGGGAACTGTGTGGAATTGACATTGATTATCGATTCATGGTGGAAGATTGTGTTTTGTCGGCAAAACGGATTGCTGCGTGTCGACACATCACACGTTGCTGACCGCGTCATGCTTGCAGTTGCCCGCATCTCGTGGCCATCCCACTGACGTTCTATTTATACCTGCCTCCCCTCGTTAGACTTCCGATAGCTTATTAGATTGGAGCCATGAGTTCGGATTTCGGTGATGTTGATAACTGGATACAGGTCTTGATGACCTGCAAACAGCTCTCTGAGGCAGACGTGAAGAAACTCTGCGAAAAGGTTCGTTTTCGTGACCAAATTCAGCAATGGAAGTAGATATTTCTCTTCGATACCTGTGAGACGAAAGTGGCCGACAGCAGCGATGCGCAGCAAATACTCGAATTACGAAGATGGACCATTTATTCATTCTTGGGGTTATTTTTCTTATTCTTCCCTGTGATTCGACCAATCTTAAATTAGGCGCGGGAGATCTTGATGGAGGAATCCAACGTCCAGCCTGTTCGTTGCCCGGTCACAGTTTGCGGAGATATCCACGGCCAGTTCCATGATCTCATGGAACTATTCCGCATTGGCGGAAACTCGCCGGACACAAATTACCTGTTCATGGGCGATTACGTTGACCGCGGTTATTACTCTGTCGAGACGGTGACGCTTCTTGTCGCCCTTAAAGTCCGCCACAAGGACCGGGTTACCATTTTGCGCGGAAACCACGAGTCCAGGCAGATTACCCAGGTGTATGGCTTCTACGACGAGTGTTTGAGGAAATACGGCAATGCGAACGTGTGGAAATCCTTTACCGACCTGTTCGATTACCTGCCCCTAACGGCTCTTATTGCGGACCAGGTAGGTAGTGAGTCACTTTGCAGTTTCTCTTGATGTCGCGCCACCCATTGGGCTCTTGTGGCGGAATTATGCAATTGCAGCTATTGACTCTCCAATATTGCATGAAATGTACAGATTTTCTGTCTCCACGGTGGACTGTCCCCATCTATCGATACTTTGGATCACATTCGCGCTTTGGACCGTATTCAGGAAGTCCCGCACGAAGGACCCATGTGTGGTACGTTCGAGACTGCAGTCATGTGTGCTAGAAGAGTATTTTCTATTTGTCAGCTCTTGCAAATCTCATCATCTTCTTTCACACTCTTGCAGACTTGCTGTGGTCAGATCCCGATGATCGTTGTGGTTGGGGAATCTCTCCCCGTGGTGCTGGATACACTTTTGGTCAAGACATTTCCGAGGCCTTCAACCGGAACAATGGTCTCAGTCTGATTTCCCGGGCCCATCAGCTGGTCATGGAGGGATACAACTGGAGCCAGGACAAGAATGTGGTCACGATTTTCAGTGCGCCAAACTACTGTTACCGATGCGGAAACCAGGCTGCCATTATGGAAATTGACGAGCACCTCAAGTACACCTTGTAAGTGTCGCTGTTTCCCTCCTTTCCGTTCCCGACTGGAGTTGTCCACTATTGGAACCGCATCTCTCATCATGGTCCTTTTTTTGTTGGCTTAGCCTACAATTCGACCCAGCGCCGAGACGCGGCGAACCCCACGTTACGCGCCGGACACCAGATTATTTCTTGTAGAAAGAGAAAAGAACACAAAAAAGTCGACGCAAAACGACTCTCAAAAGTCACACCCCTCCTCCATCCTCCTTTCCTTTCCCTTTCTACAACCCCCCACGCCGCGCGAATGCGTGGGTGGATGTGGCGCAGCACCTAGTGAAAAACCGAAAAAAAGGACGATTTTTATGATATTGTTGTTTGTTGTGTGTTTGTGTATGAAGCGCTTCTCTTTTCTTGCTGCGTTTCCCTTGATGGGGGGTTTTTTTTTTTTTTTTTTTTTTTGCAATCCTCGTAACCACCACACACACTCTAACACCAACGAAAGCAAACCTCTCGTGCCACGCCTGCTTTTGTGTGTTTGTGTATACAAGAGGGTTGAGTCAAAAGCCAGGAAAAAAAAACAAAAAAAACTAAAACTAAAAAAGCTAAAACTGGACCCACAGTATCCAAACCAACCACCCTCTTCCCTCGTTGTGGGCGTCTACTGCTGTACTGTACAGTCAGTCGCCTGGCCAAACGGCAGCGCGGCCGACCCTCCTCGGATTACTAGAGTACACTACATTTCTATTTTATGCGACGTAAGGGATCTAGAAAAAGCGCGGCGTGCGACAACACCGGGGCGTCCGGCTGAGCTGACTTTTGAGATATACAATATTTATATATATATATATATATATATATGTGTGTGTGTGTGTGGCGGGGAGCGGGAGCGGGAGCGTTATGTTTACCGGTATATGTTACAGTACAGTAGGTGTTCCGGCCCTGGCAAGGCGGCTGGGTGCCCACGGCGCTCGGTGATGGAGATGCGGGGCGAGTGCCTGCCCCGAGTGTGCGCGCTGGGAGAGTATTGATATGCTATGCTATGCTATCTATTTACTGTCTCGATCATAACCGCGCGCGCGCGCCATTTTCCGAATCGCGTTGAGGTGGGGTTGAGCGGGTGAGCGGCGGTGGGGTTGAGCGGGTGAGCGGCGGTGGGGTGGTGCTGGCAGTAGGGTGATTTCATTTTATTTTATTTTATTTCATTTTATTTTATTTTATTTTCAGTCGGGCGGCGGTGCAGCCCGAATTTGGAGGATTTGCGGTTTCCGTATAGTTATCAAGCACATGCTGTACCGATATCGATACTGTAGCGCTCATGGGGCGCATTTTTTTTGTTTTTGTTTTTGTTTCGTTTCGTGTGTGCGACTGTGTGCAGCCGCGGGTGACAACCAACACACAGCACTTCACCCCCACACACAGCACTGACACAAACACACAAAAAAGGCAAAATTCCCAAATCTATAACAAGAGTAGGGAAATAACTTGGGAATCACTACCACGACCACTATGACTACCACGACCACGAGCACTACAACTACTTAAGCCCCACCCATCACCATTCCGTTTGTCTTTACGCCGGTTCAGACACCACCCAACCACGGGTTCGAAACAAGAAACAACGGCGGGTGAGGCAGTGCTGGTGGTGGTGCTGTGGACACAACGCAGGATCGGATCCCAGTCCGCCCATAGAAAAAAGGGTCCGTGTGACAACAACAAAAGGCCAAAGAAAGAATAACATAGGGGGGCGGGCGAGATAGATACAAAATGGGGACATGAGGAGGGGGGGGGGGGTTTGAGTGGGGGAAAGGAAAAAGAGGTACACAGTGCTGCTATTTTTACGCCACTTTTATATAAAAGGAATAGTCTAAGGAAAAGAAGAAAGAGTTCGCGTGTCCGATAGCAGTAAACAAGGCACGGAAGAGTCAGAGGGACGCAAAATGCGCATAGAAGAGAGAGAGTCGGGGCGCGGGGGCGGATTTTGGGAGGCGACAGTGTGGGGCGCAGTGTGGGTGTAGGCGGTGCTTGTGTGGACTTGTGGTGCGATGCAAGCGGGGATGGAGGACAGCCGGGGGCGAAAATCTTACATCCCCACACGTCCGAGTCCGCTGCAGCTCTCAACAACCTCGTTGTAGACTCGCTTGAATTCCCACACATCACCACGCGCACGCTTAAACTCGACGACAAACAGGCCCGGCAGGTTCTTGATGCGCTGCACCTCGACCGTGAAGCGGATCTCGCCTTCCGCCAGCGGAGGCTGCTGCTGTGAGATCATGGACGAGTTGTTGTGGTGCGTGTAGAACCGGCTGCCATTTCCGTGATGCGTCGAGTAGGTGCCACTGTTGTGGTTGTTGTTACCATTGTTGATGCTGCTGCTGCTGCTGCTGTTGATGTTGTGATGGTGGACGTTGCTGGGGTTCGGATGGATGTAAGTGGCGAAACTCTCACGCGACGCGGTGGACGAGTTTGCGTGGCTATAGTATGGCATGTGTCCGGAGCCATTGTTCGAGTGATTGCCCAGTGTGGCAGTGGACCCGCCATAGTGGTGATGGCTGTAGATGGCGGCAGCGTCAGCCTTCCCAAAGCCCTTGTTGTACCCGCTGCCGTAGCGAGCCACGTTCTTGAGCTTCTTGACCAGACTGACGGGGAAGGATGCCAAGATATGGGCAATGCTGCGGCGCTCGAACGCAACTGGCGGCGGCGCTCCACCGTGGTGAGGATGGCTGTTGGGCTGGGCACTCGGCGGCAGCACTGGCGCGCCATTGACAAACGACATGTCCGAAGCCGAGGCCGGGGTTCGGTGTGGCTGCACGATTGGGCCATGCGGTGACGATGCCAAAACGTGATCTTGATGTCCTTCCTCCTGCTGAGGCAGCTGTTGCTGATCAAGCAGCATTTGCCGTTGCATCTGCTGTTGCTGGAGTCGTTGCTGCAAAGCCAACTGCGCAGTCCTCACGACTCTCATCTTAAATCCATCGCTGCCTACAATCGTCATTCCCATCTCCTCGATAACGCCGCGAACGTCCGACAGGATGAGATTTGGCGCTTTAGAGCTCAGTGCGCGCTGATCGATGGGACCAGAGTGGTATCGAAGCTTGACTTTCTGTCCGGTTCCGTTCGGTTGCGCAATGGTCCATTCACTTGCCGTAGACATGACGCTTGGAGCATTGACTGATGTGCGCGGCGGCGCAGTTGGGCCATTCACTGGGCGATCCGTGTCGACAGCCGAGTGAGGGCGCGGTGTGGAAGGATCACCGTCATCTCGCGGTGGCGGCGTCAACGACAACGGGATCTGCACAGCCGGGGATGGAGGGTAACCGCTCTTCTTCATCCATCCAAACATGCTCTTTCGGCTCGCCGATGACTCGGTGCGACGAACGTCGAAACTCTTGCGACCATAGTCGATTCTGCGCGGCGGCGGCACCGGTGCATCGTCCACGGGGTCAGCAGCGTCGTCTGATCCTGGCTGGGTCGTGAGTTCGGCAGAGCTGTGGAAGACGACAGTTCGAGGATCCGCTCCGGGATTCCGCTGGGACAACGCACGAACAAGATTGGGCGTGCTGGCCGCTGCAGAATGCGCAACCGAAGTAGGTATTCCGTACACCAACGTTGGATCTTTTGGCAAAGATGATGTCGATGATGGATCGCGCTTTTCGGCAGTGTCCAGAGCGATTGGGGCATCCAAAGACGAGTTTCGCGAGCTTGCATTAGTGATATCAGCGGATGCCGGAGCACTCACATCATCGGCCTCTGATAAAGCAGAGTCTGACAGGTCCATGGGCGTATCCGGATTCACGACCACTTCGTCAATGACAATGACCGCAGACATTCGATTCGAAGAGATCGACTGGGCCAAAGGATGGTCGTCGTCGTCGTGTACTGGTACGACGGCATCGGTATCCGAAACATCCATCGATTGGCGCAAGGGAGATGGCGGCAGTCGAGTGGATTCGGATGGTCCCGGTGAGGTGGGTGCAAGCATCTGCGGGACGCGGCCTTCATCTCCTGCCTGGTTCGCGGCGGCCGCGGAATGTTTGTGTGCTGCTGGTGCGTCCACCTCCATTGCGCTGTCAGTACGCACCGTATCTTCCAAGCCCATTTCCACCTCTGGAACTCTCATGCCGCTCGGCGGTGTAGCGGGTGGGGTATCATACAAGTCTCCCTTGGTGATGGGAGTTTTGCTTCGGTCGCCGCCAAAGAGCTTGGTTTCCTCTTCCTTGTAGAAATGCCGGAAAGGTTCCAGCCATCGATGATTCATAATCTCCTTCATGTTTGCTCTGAATCGTGGGTCTGGTACCAGCATCCGCTTCAACAATTCCCGTGCGTCAGCGCCCACGTAATCCGGAAAGTCCAGCTCGGTTTCCAAGATGTACTTGTACAGCAAGTTGATATTGTCACCATCCGGATTGTTTGGGTCGTCATCGAATGGGAGGTATCCACACAACATGGCATAAAGAATGACTCCACAGGACCAGATGTCGGCTGCCTCTCCAACATATCCATCGCTAATGACAAGTTCAGGCGCAGCATAGCAAGGGGATCCACACGACGTGAGAAGCAACTGTTCTGGGTTGATGGAACTGCGGTTAGCAAAGCCGAAATCGGTAATGATGACATTGCGCTGCCCATCCAACAGCAAGTTTTCCAATTTCAGATCTCGATGAACAATCTGGCGGCCATGAAGATACGCGACTCCCGCCAGCAGTTGGGCAAAGAAGCGACACGCATCACGTTCTTTCAAATATCTGTGGGCCAGAATGTGCTCAAACAGTTCGCCGCCGGACGCATACTCCATGATCATGCCAATGTAGTCGCGCGTTTCGATTACTTCGTACACGGTGACAATAAAAGGATGATCGACGGCCTAGAGCAGAGGGTGTGAACCAGTCGGGCAACCGTCAATATGTCGTGTCGTTTAAATGGCCCTGGTGAGGGTTGTGGACAAGCTACGCACCTGCAACAGTGATATTTCTCGCATCAATTTCGCACGGCGATTAGGTTGTTCAATGTTTTCCTTTTTTATCAGCTTGATGGCGACTTGTTTGCCGGTTTCGGTGTGGGTGGCCAACTTTACTTTTCCAAACTCTCCTTCGCCGAGAGTTCTCGATAGCTTGTAGGGACCAAAAAGGCCATGAGGTCTTCTGCTGCCGCCACTGGATCGAGCAGAGGCTAATTGTGTGGAAGACACAGGGGACGACGAGGCTGCTGACGATTGTTGACGCTGAGGAGAGTGGGGTGAATGCTGTTTGTTGGTCGGGTGGGGGTGGTGAGACGGGGTGGTGGCGGTGGTGGTCGGTGGATGCTGGGAAGGTCGCGGCTGTGACCTTCCGGAAGCTATTGGCGGTGGGGCGGCGACCATCTCCTCGGTGGACCTTTATGTACGGCAGAGCCTGCTCTGTCACCGGATTATGTATGCTATTTACGTTTACGGAAAGGGAGCAGCTGCCGGTCGAGAAAAAGAAAAGATGGAGTGAGATGTCATGAGGGGGTGCGCACATGTCGGCCCGGCAGCGGCAGGTCTGTGTGGCGGTGCGTCTTGCAGTCCAAAGTTGAGTGCAGAGTGAGCTCACCTGCTTGTTGTCCGTTTGTGAATTAGTTTGACGTCGACATTCAGCAGTGGAGATGAAGGGTGGGAAAGACAAGAGAGAGGGAGAGAGAGGAGGAGGAGGAGGAGGAGGAGGAGAAGGGGGTTGGTAGTGGGTGGTGGTGGTGGGTGGTGGTTGGTGCGAGTTGCGGCGAGGAGGGCGTTGGGTGCGTGCGTGGGTGTTGTAGTGAAAAGCGAGAAGCGCAGACCCACGGCAGGCAGGCAGGCAGGCAGGCGTCAAACTAAAGAGAATTTATCGATGGACTTGCCGTTTGATTTAGTCCTTCCTTGTCTTGAAGGACAGACTGACTGACTGACTATGCGATACTAGAATGAGAATGAGAAAGAGAAAGAAGTTCATCCTACATCTAGTGGTGCCAGTGACGTGGTCATGTGCAACATGCGTGCGACACTGTGACACCATTTACAACTCACTCCCTCACTGCCTCATAGATATAGCACAACCTGCATTCATCCATCCATCCATCATCGATACTGTATTCAGATCACTCACTCCCTCACTCAGTCTCTCTCCTCAAGGGGCCTGCCCAATATCGTACTTGATGATATAGAGTGAGGCTACATGATATCGATCCTACTGTGGGTGGCAGCGATCGATGGATGACTGCTGACTATAGCGCGAGATGATACATGGACTACTAGTCTTCATCACCCGACTCTCTCAGTCTCAGTCTCTCAGTGACTCCTGTTTGGAGGGGTCATCAATTGTTTCCAATTGTGGAGAGGCGCGCGCGCTCGGTTAGACTCAAATAAGGATCCCCCCCTAGTTGCATTTTGGCTTTTGTTTACGTGTGTTTTTGTTGTCTTCACACACCCACGCCTCGTTTGCGACTCTCCACCAATTCCCGTTCCCCAAACTCAAACTTGCTGTTTCGCCAGTCTCCCTCCTGCGTTTCCAGTCCCACCCCCCCCCCTTCCTTCCTTCGACCTGAGAAGAAAGTCCACAAGCCTCTCTTTCCTCCTGGTCAAAGGGTCAAAGCTCCGCCAATCCCTCCTTTTGCAGCCGGGGACTGTCCAGCTTCCTTCTCTTATCGGCGTCGTCGACCGCTCCTACGACTCTCGTCACCCACCCTCATAAACCCTCCACGCAAGTCCACTCGACGACGACGAGAAACACAATTTCGCCGACTTTAGGGTCCTCGTCAAATCTTTCGCCACCAAAAAAAGTACACGCCCGACAATGTCACGTCCACACTCTCCAATCCCTCAGTCGCTTCCGCCACCACACCACCCGCAGCAGCGTCACCCTCAACAACATCAGCAGCAGCAGCAGGCCCATGATCCCACCCTCCTCTTCCCTGAGACGAATGGCGGAGCCCTGGGGTACCACTTGAGTGACTTTGCTCTTCTGAAAACGTTAGGTGAGTGGAGGACAACTCTTCAGGGAGCAGGACCCAGAAAGGAGAAAAGTAATGGGAATGGCACGAAATGGGAGGAGGTTTGAAAAAAAAAAAAAGTGTCACGCAAAACATAAGCGCGGTCAAACGAGCCAAATGACCCACTTCCAGGTCGAATTGGGATATCGTTTCGACATTGGACTAAACTTCCTCATGTCTGGCCATTCTCGTGTATCCCAGGAACGGGTACCTTTGGACGAGTCTATCTCACACGATTCAAGGACTCTCAGCAATACTATGCCATGAAAGTGCTGAAAAAGACCGAGGTCGTACGTCTGAAACAGGTGGAACACATCAACTCTGAGAAGCAAATCTTATCGCAGATCCATTTCCCCTTCATTGTCAACATGTAAGTTCGGCATATCCACGCCGAGACGGCAAGCCATGTGATCTTTCGCTCGTGTGATCTTTCGCTCATGTGTATTTCATAAGGCTGTGCACGTTCCAAGATGAGGTCAATCTGTACATGTTGCTGGAATATGTCGTCGGAGGAGAGCTCTTTTCGCATCTCCGCCGCGCCGGACGGTTCACCAACGATCAAACGAGATTCTACGCAGCCGAAATCGTTGTTTCCATAGAGTACCTGCATAGCATGGATATCATATATCGGGATCTCAAGCCAGAAAACTTGGTAAGCAGCGTGTTTCCCAGAGAAACAATGTCACAAACGCTTGCCTCGCATGCTGACCTGTCAGTTGTTTTCTAGCTCATAGATAGCCAAGGACACATCAAGATTACCGATTTTGGGTTCGCCAAAAAGGTTGAAGATAGGTATGGTAGTTCTTGTCTTTTCCCGAGCTGTGAACAAGAAACCTGGAGCTCATTCAATTACTCGTCGTTCGATAGAACATGGACATTGTGTGGAACGCCGGAATATCTCGCGCCCGAAATCATCCAATCCAAAGGACACGGTAAAGCTGTCGATTGGTGGGCGCTGGGAATCCTGATTTTCGAAATGCTTGCGGGGTACCCGCCGTTCTACGATGACAACCCGTTCGGCATCTACGAGAAGATCTTGTCGGGCCGCTTCGTCTTCCCCGCGCACATGGACGCGAATGCCAAGGACCTCATCCGCAAGCTCCTCACGGCTGACCGGACGAAGCGTCTCGGAAATTTGAGAGGTGGAGCCGCCGACATCCGGAGCCACAAGTGGTTCCGCGGCGTCAACTGGGATCAGCTTCTGGCTCGCGGCACCAATGTGCCCATCGTCCCGCACATCTCGGGTCCTGGCGACACGAGAAATTTCGAGACGTATTCGGAAGTAGAACCCGAGCAGATGCAACCTCTGGGCGACCCTTTCAGACATCTTTTCAAGGTACTGCCCTCGATTCATTGTTCCACACTTCTCTCTCGCATATTTATCGTGAGTTATCTGACATTGTTCATTCGCGCATTATAGGACTTTTGAAAAGATATCGTTTCTCCCACCAGCCGGCCCTCCTTTCCCACTCCGCATCCGATCCGTATTTAAATATCTTGCGCGTGCGTGCTGATCGCCGGGCCAGAACCACCTCCCTCCCCCCCCCCCCCCCCCCACTTGCTCCCTTTCGCGCAATGGTCGCGAATGGAAACATTTGGTCAAAATGCGCAGCCCAAAAAGAGCATATGCCCCGGGAACCTGTACGCACATCTCCCGGCACACACACGCACGCACGCATCACACGCACAGACACACAAAATAGACCTGCACGCACCCTGCTGCGTTCCCTAACGCCGCCGCCCCATGCCCGATCCCAATCACACATTTCTTATTTATTGTCTTTATCCATGGGTTTTTTTTCCCAACTTTTTTTATTCTTTTTATATTTTTTTTTTATTCTTTTTATTCGTTTTAAAAAAGATTGATTTTCCTTCCTTCCCTGCCAGATGTGGATATCCATGTGACCCCCCCTCAAGCACCTAGGAGTACCCGTACAATGTCCAGCACGCACAGTGCGCGTGGGATGTACTTGAGCGGCATCTCACCATGGCGGTGGAGAATGACCCACCGGCCCCAAGAAGAAAATCAGAATGTATGGACCCAATACGCGGGTTCTGTCCGCCGACGACTGTGGATGGTCTTAGTCTTATCCCCGTACAGATCATCGCAGAACTCGCGACCCAAATTGGATGAACGGAGATGGCAGATTGAGCCCAAACATGTTGGTGTTTCCACCTGGCTGGCGGGCCAAACAATCGCGAAAATAGGACACATGCGCAACCCGCCGTCGGTGAGGCGAGGTGTGAGGCGAGGTGGCCGGGGGTGGCCTCCACGGGCAATTGATGGAGCCGCTGCCGCGACGGCCACCGACGGAACCCTATGCATCATCAAGAAGGAAAGGTTCCAGGGACAAACATGAAGAAGACTGCGGTGCCGCGGGACGAGACGACAACGCCTGGGAAGGCACTGGAGGGAACTATGACCCCATCCCTCGAATAACAATCCCATTCTCTCTTTGGATCCTCCACTCAACCCCCCCCCCCCCCCCCCCCCCCTCCCCCCCAATGGGGCCGTTTGGGTGCGGCTATCGTTGGTGGGAGTGTTTTTTTTGTCTTCTTGACGTGTTTGTGCCGGGGACGAGAATACGCGAGGTGGAACGGGAGGAGCTTTGTGGGTTAGGGTTAGGGTTTCACATTCCACTCTTTTTCAATTCACATTTTGGAGAAGAGGCGGAGGACATGCGCCGAGACGCATTTCCGCACCATGGGGCACAAACGAGGAGGTTCTCAATACAGAAGTTGTCTATGACTCCCGATCTGAACCGCAATACCCATCCGTAACCTCAATGTCCAGCACGCAAGTGCGCCTGTTGTGTACCTGAGCGGCATCTCACCATGGCGTGGAGAATGACCCACCGGCCCAAGAAGAAATTCAACACCCAAGTCTCTAACGTTGGCAACCGCCGGCGCGTCATCGTTAGCAGCACCTCCAACACCCCACCAGACTGCGGTGCTGGCGGGACGAGACGACAACGCCTGAGAAGGCATGGACGATTGACGAACCTGCGACCAGCAGGGGGAGGACAGAGATCAATATTTTGAAAACAGAGTACCTTTCTAAAGAGATGAACAGTTCATGACATGGGGCACTTCTCGCACAACAAGGGCGAAGCAAATACCCATCAGCACACCATTTCCGACTCCCTACACGATTTTTTGAAAACGGTTTTAGTGCTCCCTCCCTTGATCAATTGTCAACCTCTTGGCATTCAAGTTGGTGATGGCGCCCCCTAGAACCACTTCCGGAAATGCTGGTCCCCCTCCCTCGCTCTCGGTTGTGTTACTTAGTCCAATACTTACTCTCTATCCTCCCATCATACCCACCGCTCTCATAGCAGAATCATGCTGTTCATCCGCACTCCAGCTTTGAGGAGCTCCTTTCTTTCGCGCCGCCAGCGGGCCTCTTGTGTACTGCTTGTAGTACTTGCCCGCTTTTGTCGGGCGGTATTGGCGTCGATTTTGCCCGTGTTTGTGCGGCAGTTTGAGGTGAGGATGCGGCAAGGAGTCAGGTGGCGACTCTCGGAGGGAGGAGGAGACGGAGGACTTGTATTCGCCAGGGATGTCGCCGGGGCAAACTCCCCAGCAATTGAAACTGCGATAGCCAACAGTCAGAATCGTTGACACTCGATGAGCATATGTGTCCATGCGCAGTAATGAGTTTGCATAGCTATCTTATGAATTGCTACTGTTAAGCAGAGTACGTTTTCTTGCCGAGTTGAAGTCTTCGTGAGAGGGTACGCCTTCCGAGCGGCTGAAAACGTTTTTGTGTGTCAGCTGCACACGCACACGGTGACGCTCTATGCGGCATAGACCAACAAATGCGGTCAAAATTCAGCTGCAAAAATCAGTTCACAGCACAGGTGTTTTTTCCAAACTGACAAATGCCTGCAAACGCTTCAGACGTTTGGCAGTTCGGCTCTCCCCCGTTGGCATTGATTGCACAGCCCCCCATCGACAGTATCGTCCAATCGTGACACAAAACCCTAGAAATCATCTTTGTTGCATACTTGGAACTGGTGGTCACGGCGCGATGATTTCGATCTTGTCTACGACCGCTTTTGCCGCCGAAAGTTGCCCAAAGCACCTGGTCAACAGGAAATCGGGGAGGTATATTCATCTGAGGTTAAACAGTATCTATATCCGAACAAAACGCTCATCTCTGAGAGTAAAAGCAGTATCCCTTGCCGCCTTCGCCAAACCACACCTCGGCCGCAGCGTCTGCGAGCCAGCTCGAAGCACAACCTAGCCCGCCACTCGTCACAGCGTGTCTCATGCTGCTTCCAGCGCGCCGTCCGAGGATATTCCGGATGGCGGATCGGCGGCAACAGCGGCGGTGTCAAATACTAGCAATCAGGGTGGAGCTGCTTCCGGCAGCCGATCGGACACCCCAGCAGCCACAGAAATTACCGGTGGTTCGCGCAGTGACGCAGCTCACCCAACCGCCTCAACTTCAACGGAGGCGGGGATATCAGATCGAAAGAAGCGGGAAAACGCATTCGGGAAGGTGCTTAGCGACCATGATGAACTTTATCTTTCGCTAATAAGCGGTATCGCTGACGGCACAAAGAACCTGTGCGACGAGAGCTTGCCGGACATTTTTGGGAAGGCTGTCGAACTTGAGCGCGCCTTGCGGAACCTCGGTGGCCCACCACAAAAAATACGAAGTCGAATACTATCAAGTACTCGACCAACTAATGAAGATGTATGCTAGCACCGGGAGATTTTGTTTGATGGCATCTCTGGACCGAAAATTCCCGATTGATGTGGATGACTACGAGAACGCTATTTTCAGCAACTGGGACGAAACGGTCCAGGAGAACCCGACCATGTCTCGTACTGTCGCTGCACAGATCGTGAACAGGCTGAGACAGGACGACGTAAACCGAAGGCATTTTGCATTCGAGATGATAGCTTTGTGCAAGCTGGCGTACAATGTCAGGAGCACCTCAGAGGATACGATCAAGGCCGCCCTTGCGAAAGCTGTCGTTTTTCTCACTTCTGCCAACGGTGTGCCTTGGACGACCGCCGACATGCATCTCGCAAGAATCGATCATGACCGAGCTGTGGTTGTGACCGAGACACAAAACACCACGAAACTGAACTCTGGCGCGGAAGTCACGCAAAGCTGTGCCAACTTTGCTGTTGGTGTCTCCACGGACGCCAATCGGGATAGGAGCTCAGCCAACAACATCACAAAACTGGACATTGCCGGGAAGGGCACGAGCAGCTGGGGTGGCATTGAGTTTAACTGCAGCGTTCAGCTCACCAGCTCGCCTGCCGGCGAGGACGGGACCGAGAGCGCGGCTTCGAAAGGCAAGACGCCAGTTAGAACGGAACTCGATTGGGACAGCAATGCCAGCGCCGCTGTTGAAGGTCCTGCGAAAAAGCGCAGAAAGGTGGCCATCTTCTTGAAAGGCACCAGTACGTGGGCTGATGTCAAGGTCGACAGCGACATTCGATTCAGCAGCTTGAACTTCGGGAATGAGGAGTACACCGGACACCGCGGGATGCTCCGAGAAGCTGCCAGGGTCTGGATAATCATCAGGAACACCGACGAACTGGCCAAATATTTCAGCACAGTCGGTGCACAGGATCAGGATCCGGGGTTGGAGGACCTCGACATTTTCCTGACCGGACACAGTCTCGGTGGAGCCTTCGCGCAAGTCATTGCGCTTTACTTGGCCAGTCACGAAAAGGTCAAAAGGGTGACGCTGATGACCCTGGCCAGTCCGGCCGTTTTCGAAGTTGAAACGGCGAAGCGGTTCGACGGCATCCTCAAAATCTGCCACCATCGGTTCTTCCACAAGAGGGACGCCGTGCCCGACATGCTCAGCTGGGCTCGTCCCAGCTGGAACACTAAATGTCGACACGCGGCGCATACCGGGATCGCGGGCCCGCTGCGGTCCACTAACAAGAACGACCGTTTTTGGACGTAGTGGTGGGTTCCCGGTTGGTTTTGGGCCCACCGCTCCAGCGTTTACCAACGGATGGAGGACAGCCTCAGCTGTTTCGTTCCCGAGAATCCGGAACCGCCGATGCCCCGCAAAGACGCCGTTGAGGGATAGAACCCCTCAATATTAAGGTTTCTCCCACGTCCGCCCGACCATAACATGTTGGGCTCCTTTCTTTGGTACCGGCAGAGAGTCCAGCCTCGTTCTTGAAACGTATTTTCCTTTTTGTTGGAAAGCTCGTGGGAACTCTGTGGCAGGTGGTTTTCTCCTTTCTCAGTCGGTAGCAGCCCCATTTTGGCCTCGGGCTTCCATTATACCAACAGCCAACCCACAAACCAATCTGATTTCCGAGCGTAGGAGACCGTCAGAAGGGCGACAGTGTCCCCGCGACGGCCAAGATCAGCGGTCCGTTCAAACAACTTGAAATCCCGGCTTACGTCGTAAATATTTGTGCTTCCCAGAGAGACATCCAGACTTGATTGACGAATACTCACAAGACAAATGCGAATGGCAGAACAAGGTCAACGACATCACGCCGCCCGTTTACGCTCGACAATCTGCCTCCCCCCAATACGACCATCACAACCCCACCCCTCCAATCCCGCCATGACATTGCATGTGTCTCGTAACGATCTATGACCCCACCCCGCGAATAGCAATCCCATTGTCTCTTTGGATTCTCCGCTCACCCCCCCCCCCCAGCAATGGGGCCGTTTGGGTGCGGCGATCGTCGTTGGGAGGTTTTTTCTTGACGTTGATCACGCGCTGTTTGTGCCAGGGACTCGAATACGCGAGGTCCGTGGAACAGGAGGAAGCTTTGTGGGTAGTCGCAGCCAAGAATGCAAACCGTTCGTCTCTTTTTCAATTCACATTTTGGAGAAGGGGCGGAGGACATGCGCCGAGACGCATTTCCGCACCATGGGGCACAAACGAGGAGGTTTTCCAATACAGAAGTTGTTATGACTCCCGATCAGAACCGCGAAACCCATGCGCGGGGGCCCATCTCGAAGCTCATGAAGGATGGGGAAAACGCTCATCAGGAGCTCAGGCACTTGCACAGGATGTTTTTTTTTTCCTGTTTAAACCTTGAGTGACAGAGAACAGCATTGACCAACACCGCCACTTTGCCATTTTTTTTACATAACAGCACATTCTTTATTACATCAGAGACATGAGCATGTGTCCATACTGGGGACCTTACAGAAAGGAGCAAAAAAAATGGGTTGGCGAATGCAAAGCAAAAGAAATGTAGAAGGAAAGCAGAGTATGGAACTTGCATCACTCACGACGACTCTACCGAACGCGGCAATTTCCATCATCTTGCCACCTGTCACTACCAACGCAACGGAAGCAATAGAACAAGCCATTGGGATCCCATCTGGTCTTGATCTTCAACAACTTCTCGTAATGCTCGCCCCAGAACAAATCCCGCCAATTGGGTTCGCTCGCATCGGCTTCGTTAAAGTACGCGGCTTGACGTGGGCCTGACACGTCGGATAGGGGTTGTCGTGAGTTGGGAAAGATGGCCACCACGTGGAGCAAGGCGTCTCGCCACCCGGGATGGGCCGCTGTGTGGGATGCCGCAAACCGAGCAACTGCACCTCCGGCCACCAGATGCAAGACGTAAACCGTGGCTGGGTTCTTCATCTCCATCAACGCTTTTGCGACCCTGTCCGGTGATGTTTCGAACGCGGTGCGCGGGATGAGACGGCTGATTGAGACGGGAACGTCGGGAGGGGGTTTGGGAGAGCCTGCGGGCGGCTCGTTCGGGGTATTTGATGCCAATTTGAAGTACTCATAGAACGAAGGGACGCCCACCACGACTTGGTCTATTTTGACCAAAGGGTGGGTTTGGGTAAAGTTGGACAGGAAGCGGAGCGATTGTTGCGCGTCTGGGACAGAGCCGTTTGCTCGATTGAGGAACGCCCCAATGAAATCGCCAAGCACGTAGATGTAGCCTGCCCATCCATCGTCCGAAAGACGCGGCATTTGGCGCATCAGTTCAGCCAGAAATGCTTCTTGGTCCTTCTCAGATGACGCCGTCACGTTGAAGATGCCGAGAACTTGAGACGGAGTCGGGAATGTGGTGAAGGTTGCGCTCGTGACGATACCATAAGTCCCACCACCTCCACCCCGGAGAGCCCAGAAAAGATCAGTGTGCTGGCACTCATTCACCGTCAGTTCTTTTCCGGCCGCGGTGACCACCTGGAATTCCAGAGCCAGGTCCGAGGCCAGGCCCTTGAACGGCGATAAAGCGCTGTGGCCGCCAGTTTGGACATACCCGCCCGCGGCGCCGACGGTAGGATTCTGGCCGCCGACCACGGCCAAACCCTTTTCGTCAGCGGCTTTATACAGTTCGCCCCATTGCACGCCGGCGCCAACCGTGACCGCCGTCTTGGGCGCGACTTGACAACCGCCTGTAGGCATGAACGCGTCGTGGAATCGAATGCTTTTCATAGAATGAACCCAGATACCCAAGGATCCGCGCACCATACTCTTTCCATCAAAATCGTGGCCCGTGTTCTTGACCGCGACTCTCAAATTGCGGTGGGCAGCGAACCGGATCGTGCGCGCAATATCGGACGCCCGCGTCGCGTTCACAATGTACACGGGCACGCTCCCCTGACCGCACGGCGTGGTTCGGTTGGCATAGATGCCACACGTCTGTTCCCCGCCGACACCTTCGAAGCTCGCGTCGATCATACCGCCGGGTTGGGCAGAGCGCCAGTAAGGGTTGGACCATTGCGCCTTGACAACGTCGCATTGGTCGGCGTCGTAGTTGGGATCGTGGCAGGGTGAACCGGGGGGACGAGCTTGGATGAGCGCCCCGTCAATCGTCGCGTTGAAGGCGGTCCACGCTTTAATGGATGGCCAGCACGGCTGCGAAGAAAGGCAACGGCAGTCGCGGGTCGGAGCGCGCGCCGCGAGGCTTGCTTTCTCCAAATGAGACGGAGGTGGAAGTGCATCGACGAGCACGAATGCAAAGAACAGCAGCAAACCTTCCAAAGACCACATTGTAGCAAAGTGTGAATGCCTGATAGGGACTCAGAGAACACACCCCCCATCGTCCCCCTTTTATATCAGAATAAAAAGAGCTTCATTCGAACTTGTGGGCGTTGCTCAACCCACTCGGGCCAAACCGGCATATCCACGCATGATTTCCTTGGTGACTGCTGCCAAGGCCCCACGGTCCCACGATCATACATTCTACACCAACCTGCCCACATTCGCCATACGGACATGATGTTGCTTGTTTTCCTAAACTCATTGTTCAAAGACCTATGACGGGGCTCCGGGCGCCACGTGTGGCCCCACGGTTTTTTTGCGCACGACAGGACAGACAAGGTTGCACACAATGCCACAGCCTGTCTCAGCCGCACACCACCATGGACTTGGGTTCGGATGCCAAGCCTCCGCGACGAGTTCGCGTTCAAGATGTGTTGTTCGTAACCCACAATCATGCGCCACAAATGGAGCGTGACGCGTTTGTTCTCTGCTGTCGGACCGAGCATGAAACGTTGACATACGATCCTGACTTTCCAAGTGATGCTGCTTTGACCGCACCTTTGCCACCATGTTTCCAAAGGCTGTTGCCAAGTCCCTTCCCCTATGGCAGATGCCAGGTGCTTTCTTCACCGTGCGAAACGCCGCGTCAAGCACCCTGTGCTGCGGGCAGTGACTATCACGTTATTTCCAGCAAGTAAGGACGATGACAGAATTTCTGCCAGGTGGAGGTGGCTGGGTCTACATGGTGTGGTTGGACATCATTGCAATATCGTTCTCGGCTATGCACAGCCTGCATTTGCAGATTCGGTAGACAAAGTCACAGGGGAAGGTGTTTTTCCTGCACAGCTTCACTTTCAGGTCATTTTGACTTTCAACTGCAGCCGGTTCTACAACGACCTGCAGCCGCGCGGCTGCTCAAACAAGTGGTTTGCTAGCCCAAACCATAAGTCTGGAGAGTCAGTGACGTGATTAATTTGGGTTGTACAGTATATGAACATTCCCCGTTAAGCAGAAAAGTTTGACGTTATAGAGTTGCGGCAGTCGCTATGGGCACCTTGATCGCTTTATCCCTCTCCACATCACAGCGTACTGCTGAAGTAACACTGCGATACGAACTTTGTTGGGTGAGGAGCAAGCATACAGGATCATGACTCATCTGGGCACTTGCTACTTTATCTGATAGCGGGTTCTCGTCCTGTGTTCAATTGTTATCCAAATCGTTGTTGAAGAAGGAGGGAAAAGCACGGTTCTCAGTCGGAGAAGGAGATGTTGTGGATACGTGCGTGAAACCACCGCGGTGTCTTGCGCTTGTTGCGGAAGGACACGATGATGGTATTATGAGATTACGTCTCCAAGCTGGCGCTGATCCCAATGGACCAGGCACTCGCTCCTACAGAGACGCTTCAAGTATGAGAGCTGCTCCGCAATGGATTGAGGGGAGGCGGTAAGCTTACAGGCCGAGTCGTTTTGTTAGGCGACATCATATGACAAACAACATGAAGTCAATGTGGTTGGCGGAAAATCGTAGAAACACATCCAAGAACTTCCAATACACAACTAAGCAGCCTGGTCCCCCCTACCCTGGACTGCGATCAATCGTCATCGTCCGTTAGCATTCAACAAACACCCGCACAGCCCAAGAAACACAAAAATGAAGCACTCTAACGACCTTGATAAAAGTTCTGACAGGGTATAACCACGCTCACAAACATCTCGCACCCGGACACCGTGGACAACATCATGATAGACTCACATCCGACCCAAGCACAAAGTGTTGCGTACAGAGCACATACAGCCACAGACGAAACGATTCTTTGATGGATTGAGAACCAACCACCTGTATGTAAGCGGGATATAGTATCTTGATATTCACTAGCACCATAGGAAGTCGATACCAGGTGCTGGCTGCTGTGACTGAAACTTCTCAAGACAGTCCGTCTGCGCCTCAGAATCAAGGCACGTGACTCCCCCCCCCCCCTCCCCCCCCCCCCCCTCCTTTGCCCTGGTGCCCTCATTTAACAACATTTAACAAACACTAATTTTCAAACTTCCACAACCATCCCTACATGAGCGAAGTCAAAGGCACGTCCGAAACTCCAAAGAAGTCAAACGCAAAAAAGGAGCCTATCATCACATACTCTCATAACGTCGTCCTGGCTGCCGACCCACAAGCTACCCTTCCGTCACCGGCTATTTTGCAGCTGTGGGGATTCCATTCCCTGCAAGAGTACCACGACTGGCTGCACGAGCAAGAGTTTGGACAAGAGCCCGAAACCACACCGGAAGACGATTCCGACGGAACGCTGGCAAGACTCGTCGAGGCGTTGGAAAAACGCCAGCCAAGGCGACGTCATCAATGAACAGCGCAGACTCGCGAGCATATCATTCTTCTGGCCTGTTCCAACGTCCATCACCCAAGGAAGAAGGCCTATCCTCTAAAGATTGGCACGTAAGTGTTTTTAGTTGTGTTTTTGGTTTGTTGCCGTATCGATAGCTTGCTCCTTTGCAAAAAGCAAATAGTGATATATGATACCCACTACTTGGTGCTTTGATATGTTTAAGTGATCGGGACGGAATACTTTCGGACGCTTTCACGCGTGCGTCAGCACATGAGCGGGCGGTTGTGCTCTACGAGTAGCATGATGAGCAAATATCATTTTTCTATAGTAAAGCATACAATGCAACCATTATGGAAGTGATATTCGTTCATCATGCTACTGGTAGAGCGCCTCCAGACTATTTCAAAACACCACCGGTTACTCTGAGGCAGTACAGTACGAGCTGCGAGGGCAAATCAATGAACAAACCAATATTTCCTCACATGATAGTCTAATTACAATTCCCGATTTATGCGATGCGCGACGTACGAGAACAATGTGCAGGAGCACAGAGACGAATTCTCTACACTAGGTCTTTATAGATTCGCTGCAGGCGCAAGCCCATAGGTCGCCTTGCGCCAGTCAAAACCACCGACATTGCTGATTGGTTCTCCCGAGTAAACAACGACATCGCCTGCGATGACGAGCTCTACATTGCCCAGCTGGTTTCCCTTGTCCTCAAGTCCCCACGCGGCAATCGCGATGAGGTTAACACCCGTGTTTCGGATGATACCCTGTGGGACAAAGAAGGTTGTTTGAGGACCCCAGTTGGACACGTAGCGGCCTGAGACAGAGAGAAAGAAAAAGAGTGAGATAGTGGGGGGGGGGGGTAGATTGGGACAAATGCGGGAGGGAATTACCGTATTGGAAGCCGTTGATGTAGATCTGGGCGCGCACGGTGGCACCTTGTTTGAGCGGTTGTGTGAAGCGAAGGGCAATGGGAACGTAGACCTTGGCGGGAAGGTTGAGCTCGAAATAGTTGCGGAACCAGACAACACCCGGTTGGTCAAACCTACGCAGCAAAAGAATAAACCCGTTAGTTTAAAACCCACATGCTAGTTTTTTGCGCTGGCCTACTCACGTGTAAGGCAACTGCACGTTAGCCTTCCATCCATTGTTGGTCCCATCGGGGTAGGCGGGCAAATGCCAGCCAGAACGTTCACCGTACAATCCACCGACGTTGAGGGGTCCGCGGGCGGGGTCGATGATATCTTCTCCCCCGCGGGTCCCTTGAACTTTCCACTGAATAGGCACTTTGGCGTTGTTGGAGGTGCCGATGAATGCAGAATGCAGCCCGCGGTAGGCTTTGAAGTTGTCGCTGGGGCCACCAAACGCTTGGTTGAGACCCATGTTGTCAGTTATCACAAACAACACGTTGGTCTGGCCCGCGCGCACGGATCCAGCGGGGAACTTGAAGACAACATTGCGGTCGTTGTCTTCGGATCTGCCGAGGTAGACACCGTTGAGCCACACGGAATACGCGAATCCGTTGGTGCGCTCGAACCCGGGGGACGCTTCAGCGGCGCCCTGGGCGCGAATGAGGATTTGCGTTTCGGTGCCCGTGCCAGCGAACCGACCACGGTACAGAATGTGGCCGTAATAGAACTTGTAGTCTTGCCCAAAAAGGACTTTTTCACCCGTGGGTGGTTTCGTGGGGTTGAGAGTCGTGGTCAGGGTACACTCTGTCCACGTCGAATCGTCGAAAGCGGGATCAATCTCAGGGGTCCCGCGTCCGAATCTCCAGTTCCGCAGCGTGGGGAGCGTGATGGCAGGTGGGCCAGCGATGGGCGTTTTAGTAACCATGGAGCCCCATTTGGTCCAGTCCACGGCAACGTCCTGGTCATTGACTCGGATGGCGGTAGAGGGCGCATACACTTCGAGGGTGGTAGCTTTGTCGAAATCGGCGTAGATGTTCAATGTGGTTCCTGCCGATGTGGCCCACCGGAGGAGGTACGATCCGCGCACAATGACCGGCCCTGCGGCACTGTCCGTTCTCCAGAATTCCAGGGCAGAGTTTCGGTTCGCTACCACAATCAACAACTCCTTGTTCCCGGCGCCTTTCACAAGGATATGGGATACGTCTTTCGGAATAACCGTGTTGATGCGGAGGGTTGCGCCGTTGGGTGTCAGTTTAAACCAAGTGGGTTGGGCGTCGAGGGACTGGGCCGACGGTCGGGCGGTGGATGCTTGAAGAACGAGCTCAACAGTGTCGGTTTCGGTGCCGTAGAGGATCAAAACGTCGCGCCATCCAATGTATGCGTGGGTGAGAATCTCCGCCGTTGAGTATACGATTTTCTACATTTCGATAATCAGCCTCTAGCGGGTAGGAGCTTTATGAACCGACCCAGGCGGAGCGCAACATACCTGACCACTGAAAGCGTAATTGGCGACCAAGATCAATGAGTCCCGTCCATGAATTTTGATGCTTCCTTCCACCGGCACCTTTTCAACACCCGCCACATTCCACAGTCCAAATTCCTTCTCTGCTGTAGAAGTTCCATCCCATTGTCTCAACACTCTAAACTCTGCTCCCGTTTCCGCATTGCGCAGCCCACGCACCCGCACGTCCTTGGCGGTAGCCCAAGCCTCAAACGCGTCCGTGTTGGTAATGTCGGGCGACGCTTGCAAAAAGTACCCAATGAGCTTGTTGGCATGGTACTTTGTGGTCAACGAGAGGGATTCCGTGATGGGGGCACCGAAATCGTACGACGAGTACACGAGAGGTGTGGCCAAGTGTCCCCAATTGGTTCCGCCGTAGGTCATGTAAAAGTTTTGGACCGTCACTCCGGCACCAATGTTTTCCTTGTAAAACACGCGTTGGAACTGGTCGTTGGTGCGTTGGCGGCATTTAGTGTACCCCGCCCCGCCCCAGGGGTCGTAGGATCCGGCTTGGAATTCGGCCAAGAAGAGGGGAGTGTTGGGCTGACGGCGTTGGAAATTGAAGTCCTCCCACATGGGATTCCAGGCGTCGGGGTTCCCGCAGTCGAAACCGTTGGGGTAGCCATCCCAGGTGTACATGTCGGGGGCACCGGGACCAGAAGCCCAGTTCCCGCCGTTTTTCCTGCGAAAACCAAATGGTAATGAAAGGGTTAGACGTTGCCGATGCAGGAATGGGGCAGAGAAAGTAGGATTCCCGAAACGTACAAGTCATTGTGGAAGATGGGAACGACGATGCCATCAGCGCGTGCAAGCTTGTAGATGGCATCCATGTAAGGCTGAGTAGCCTCCTTGTCCGTTGGGTTGCTGTATTCATTCTCGGCTTGGTACAGGATGACAGTGCCGCCAGTGTCAATTTGATATTTGGCGGCAATGCGGTTGACTATGAAAGCCATTGTTTAGAAGCCAATGGAGATCCAAATTGGGAAAATGCTTCACAATACGTACAGATCGACATATAAAACTTCCAATGCACTTCGTAATCGGCAGCATTCGTGCGGCCGAGACTTTGTTGCAGTCTGATGAGCCTACAGTTGGACGCAGGTGAGTCAAATGAGTCTAGCGATGCGCATCCAGTGGCGAGGTCGGCGGCGGGTGGGTTGCAACGTACCATCCAGGCAAGCCTCCCCCTGTCGTCTCGGCGTTGATGTAGGGGCCCGGACGAGCGATAACGTAGATGCCAACATCTTTGGCGATCTGGAAGAACTTGTCCCAATCACGGATGCCGGTGAAGTCGCAGGAGCCGGGTTTGGCGCAGTGGTAGCCCCAATGCGCATAGATCTATGACAAGTAATAAAAAGACTTTGCCAGTCAGTTCTTCATGAGTCTTGGACAAGCCGAATGGGGACCCTTACCGAAACAGCATTATACCCCGCAGCCTTGAATTTCACCAACACATCTTTCCAAAGGTCCGGCGACGGCAAGCGGAACGGATGGAATTCGCCGGACCAGAGATAGATCCGCTTCCCATCAATCAGGAGAGAATGTTTATCATACGTCACTCGCGACGGCGCAGCGGGTGCGGCGGACACACCCGCATTGGGGGATGAAATCAAGCCGAGGCAGACAAGAAGGAGGAGGTACACCGAGAGAGGGAGCTTCTTGACGTTCATCGAGGGCTCGAGGAGGCGTGACCGACCAGCCGGTGAACAGAGGGATGTGGGGAAAGAGTAGGGCGGGAGGATATCCGATGGGATCTGTCAAGTAGGGATGGGATGTGGATCGAGATGGGACGGTGCGAAGACCATGCCCTTCATATACCCGGCGGATTCCTCATAAAATCCAAACAACCCATCATTTCAAAAGGACCTCGCCAAAAGGAGAAGATCCAATGGCATATGACACAGTCTGGCGCACTGTACAACGGATCATGCATACAGTTTTTTTTACGCAGAACCATTCAATATCCAGTCTCACTCCTTGAAACGATGAGGCCTCTCTGTAATCATCCGCATTCTCTGCTGCACTGGCATTCGTGTCGATGATGTAGACAACCACGATGATTGTTCTTCTCGGTGAAAGAAAGTCCGACGACGACGAAAGAAGGTTTGGAAGAACCCTGACGAGTTCTAGCGGGTTACTATCATGATGCAAAACCAGTATTTCTGTACAGAGATGTGCAGTATGCGTGAAACCTCATGACATTGTGTGGGACCCGCGTGAATGCCATGAGGGATCAGAGCGTACTAGTACGTAGCACGACGGCTCAGAGCACTCTGCGGGGCAAAAGTGAGTTCAAGTTATGTGCTGTCATTTTTGTGGCCTCTCTCCGAAATCTTGCCGAGTGTCACTTTTGTACCCAGACGCCTCGCGTGACCGCGGCGTGACTGGCGCATGCCTGAGCAGCTATTGTACCACCACCTCAAAATGACAGCATCTTGTACGCAGATTCCTGTCTCCAAGAAATCTTAGCGGTCCCGGGCTCTGAGTTTTCTCCGACAGTGACATCATTACTTTAACCTAGCTACCACATGTTGAGTGGAAAAGAAAAAGGGAAAGGCACACGTACATAGCTGCTATTGTGAGGGCGGTCCCAAGTGGTCTAAAAAGTGCAAAGGGTTGTGATTCACTCTCATTGGACACACTAAACAGCACGCGATTTAGCCACGGACACAAACAAGCTTCTGATCTGTCACATTTCTGTATTACAAAGTCTGATCTTTGCCAGCCGCGATGGGAAGGGTAGAGGCTGTTGTGGCGACGGGTGCAGGTACGGGACGGACGCTACGGTCACTGGATGGAACACTACGGACAGAGGGTGCTGTAGTAATGGTGGGAGGTGCGGCACGGCCAGTCGGGCGTACAGTAGTAAGATTAGCTCGGCTTCCATCTGTTGTCGCACTTCGGGCCATGGGTCGGCGTGTTCGCAGATACGGTTGTTGATGTTGTTGTTGGTAACCAGGGCTGTTATGGGAATAAGCAGACGCGGCGCGGGGAGGCCCGCTCGGTCGGCTCGGAGTGGCACCGTCTGACCCGCCGCCACGCACTGGTGAGTCGTTCGTGGCCGACGCGGGGCGAGTTCGTCTGTACTGCGGGTGTTGGGGGTGAGTGTGGTTGATGTATCCCATTTCCGCGAGTCGTTGGTCGAGGCCGGGCGAAAGAAGCTGTTGCGGAATGACGACTCCGGGGGGCAGAGTCAACTTGGTGATGTTTCGGGTCGCCAGGGAAGATCCTGGCCGATTGACCGGCGTGTTGTTTGTGCTTGTGATGATTGCGGGGGCGGACCGAGTGGTTCCCTGCGAATATGCCGATATCGTGGATGCTGATGATGAGAAGTTGTGATTCTGGTTATGGCGGCGTGGGTATCGCGAGGGAGAACGGCTCCGGCGGGCAGCGGTGACGGACGGCACGACAAATGTGTTTGTGGTGCACTTGTGGGTCCAGCTGTAGTCATAGGCGGGTGACGCCTGGCGCGCAGTTACTGAGCGAGATGGGGAGACAGCTGTCTGAGAACTTGTTCGTGTGAGAGTGGTTGAGCCAAGGAGGCTTGTGGTATGTGGTGAGTCGCAAGGAGAAACAAGGTCATTTGCGGTTGTGGCAGGTGTATCGGCAGCACTAGCAGCCACACACAGGAAACGGATTGGATGTGCCCGAAAAGCCAAGTGCTCAATGTCCTCGCTTTGGGTATGGACGCCAAGCGTACGATTCGCATCCATCAGGTTAGCCAAATGGGCGGCTCGCGGGTTGTCGGTTGGTTTGAGAGTCACCGGGTTTGGAATATGGAGACTTTCCAATGCGGCGGTTGCGGTGGACGGCGGAGGGTTGAGGGTGAAGATGTTGCCGGGATTGTCGAAATCAAAGGGCTCTTCGTCATTGTCATCGTCGTCGGCATTGTGAAGAGTAGTAGTTGACGAGCTGTGATTTTGCTGGTGGTTGGCCGAGATAAACCATGAGGGTATTGAAGTGGTATTTGGTGCGGTGGGGGAGCGCGTTGCTGGGGAGATCGAATGAAATTCCGTCTGCCAATCGTACGCAAAATCGGTGTGGAGGGACACGGAACTGCGGGCACACGGGGGGATGCGTGGGCGCGTCGAGCATTTTCGATAATTTGCATAACTGGCCGAGAATGGCGGGATGCGGTTCGGGCTCAAAGGGGATGAAGATATACTGGCTACGGTTCGTGCAGTGCTTGCACCATACGAATGAATGCTGTTAGAGGTGCTTTGTCGCGTCGGCGTAGTGGGAGCATTGCGCTGGTGGCGGTGGTGATGATGGTGGTGAGAATTCTGATCATGCTTCCAGTTGCTGAGAAGCAGACGGTCCGAAATACGCGAGCGACAGACGGCACTGTTGTTCAATAGAGGTTTGGGAGTGGCTAGGTTCTTGAGCCCCATGTCGAGGGCTCCGCACGATGCGCTGAGGTTACGGTAGAACGTGTAACCGTGCACCCACGCGTCGTCATCCTCGTCGCCATCTACGGCTTCGTTCCCGCGCCACCGCTCACGCATTGACCGCGGAGCTTCGTAACGTCGCGGCGATGCATCGTTGGAATGTACGTCTTCTGCTGTCGGATCATGAAATCCGCTGTCGTTGAGAGTAGTGGGGGACGATAATCGATTGGAGTCTGAGGCAGTCGCGGCATTCTTATTACTGAAATACACGAGGGAGAGATTGTGAATGAGGGCGGGAAGATCTTCTTGGAACATTTTGCGAAGCTGCGTTTCGATCTGCAGCTGCAAGAAACGTCTGATGTTGGGAATATTGTCGAACGTGGAATTGACATCGACTTTTTCCAGCGGATCGTTTTTGAACACCAGCGTGACACCCTTGTGCTTGTCGACGACGAGTACGATGATTCCTCGCAGCACAAGGTTGCTGATTTTGAGTCGCATCGGGACGACCAGTGGCCAGTTCGCTGCGAGAACACCGTCTCGACTGCCGTTGATAGTTAGCTGTGTCCGGGGTGCATGCAGAGGGTTGGCCTAGAGAAATAGGAATAGAGAAAGAGACGTCTGTAAATCAAGGGTCCTTTCTCGTCCCGCAAAAACTCCAAGGGGGTTTCCCCAGTCCGAATTCGCTCCCGTAATTCCGCTCTTTGTTTCTCTTTCACTTGGGCGCGCGTACCTGTACTTTGGTCATGAGCTCCAAGTGGGCATCGCCGGTGTAAGCCATCTTGAAGATCCCTCTAAATCTGTCCTCCTGCAGTTCTCCAATTTCCAAAATTTCCAGATCGGGTGGCTTTGTGCCCATGTTGAGCTGATGCACTCTGATGTCTCCGACAATGTTTGTGGGCTTGTCGCCCTTGTTCAGAGCGGTGTAGAGCTGGGTTTTGGCCTTTTCGATGAATTCGGTGGAGAATGCCGGCCAGTTGAGCTTAAAAGACATTGTGATTCGGCGGTGTTTGGGGTATTGTTGCGGAGATAAGGCATCAAGCGCCCTGAGGTATCTCTATTTCCTTTTAGCAGACGGTGGGACAAGGCGTGTTGCTGCTGGTGCAGGTAGTATTCTGGGTACCAACATGAACAGGAACCGCAACAAGGATAGTCAAAGGGTAGAGGATTTGAAAGAACAGTAGAAAGAAAGAAAAAAAAAATAGGAATTACGGTGTCAAACTTTCGGAGTAGTTCGCCGTTTCGTCAGTTCCATCACTCGGTCATATCTTCATCACATCCAGTAAAAGCCACCAACCGATTTCGCATCCCATATCTATTACTTCCACTGATCCAATACATGGACGCCAGCGACTGACGCATGGACAATTGTATGATACCAACGAAGGCCCCCCGCGCTCTGCATCTTGCTGTGGGAATGGAGCGAACTTGTAGCAGTGAATAGGAGTGAGCCATGTGCCATGGGCACCCGATCTGCATACACCATCACGCCAATGACGAAAGCGTCCATGACGGAGCTCCCGAATGAGTAAAATCCCTGTGGGCTGGGACGTAGAGCGCCAATCAAGAAGTTGGAATCACCACGGTGAGTTGGATTCTGTACTCGAGCACAGTGCTGCATGAGAAGCTGGCGTTCTTTCGCTCGGTCGTTGTTCGGATCTTCTTTGTAGAGCTTGAAGGCAAGGTTTAATCATGCCCTCGCGCCGCAGCAGTCCTTGACTCCTTTGGGTTGGCGGCCGGTTAGTCCGGCATACTTTGTCAAATTTGGGTCGATACCCCCAAGAAGGAGCGCACGTACACCCTCCGCACCGTCTCGAATGGCCAGCTGGTTAGGAAACAAGTCTCTATCCCGTGGATCGCCGAATTTGATCCGACAATGATAACCAAAGGCCTGATTCGGATTACTGGTGCGTAGACTGCGACACCACCGCCCCGACACGAGAGATGCGGGAGCGGAAGCAAGGACAATTCATCATCATCATCATCATCATGGCTGCCCCAGATTTTTACTTCAAACGTCGAACTGAACATGACGTATTTGAAGTTTGTTACTGACAAGGACTCCAACGTCCGCGGCTGACTTTGCATACCACCCCAGCGACGAAATGATTGTGTTTGACCCTGTACGCAACGAGAGCGAGCTGTTTCAAGCACAGATCCGTGTGTGGGCGAAAGTCGCTCAAAAGGCGTTCGAGTGAAGGAAAAGGAACAGTGGGTGTTTCGAAAGCCGAGTCTCACATTTCGCCACAGACTATCCAAGATACCACACATTGTCAGACATTTCAGGACATCACCCCATAGAAATTTCTGTGGTTGATGTCTGTTTCCTCTCTCTTTTTGTTCCTGTCATTCCGTTAATAGGTAATGACTCCGGCAAATTGGTGTCTAAATGAATGCATCACCGCGCGCCACCTCCGAGTCATCATCCATGGGCACAAGTGATTGTATTGTTTTCGAGACCTTTGAGGAAAACATTTATGTAAACCCAAACTACCATCGCCGGTTTTGGATCCGACGACGACGTCAGAATGCATTAGTTGAAACATTCGTTTATCAAGAAGAAGAATGTGTTTAAGCTTCCCATCAAATCTATTTGACAAGCGGAAGGCCTATGTAGTATAAATAAATCATGAAGGTACTTCCTATGAGGTGATGAAACCAGCACTAAGGAATGGGGTGACCCTAGCCATGCTATTCTAAAACTAAAGAAAACGCATGCAAAAAGCAGAAGAAGAGGTAATTGAGCAGGAGAGGCAAATTATGCACTAAAAAACGGGTGCGGGATCCTACGGCCGCTCTACGGACGCTCTACAGGTCCGCGACGTCAAAGGTCATGCCAGCGGCACGGAGTCTGTTGATAAGGGAGTAACCCATAGCGGTTGACGCGGTGAGAACACCGCCCGTAATCTTTCCGGCAAAAGCGCCAGCGGACGCGGGGCTGGCGAGCGTCTTGCGGTCAACGAGGGCAAGGGTGAGGGCCGACTCGGCAAGCATCTTGGAAGTCTCGCCGTAACCGGGGTCTTGGATGCCGTTGATGTGGGCGACAGCTTTGACCGCGGTTTGTTCGTTTGGCTGGGTGGTTGAAGAGAATTACGTGAGCACTATGCATCCCATGAGCACCGCGGTGGACGGATATACCTCTTTGACAGCCTCCCCAATGGCTCTGCACTTGAAGTAACCGGTCTCGATTTGCTCCTTGGTTGGGCCAGATCCAGCGGGAACAAACTTGTTTGCAGCCCATTTCGCGGCCCATTGCACTGGCGGGAGCACAAGGGCTGAAGCGATCGCACCGCCGGCGACCGTCACAGCGGACGCGGTCAAAAGGTTGCTTTGCCCTTGGGTCTCAGAGTAAGCAAAGTTGGGCCCATAGGCGTTACCGAAGAGGGCGTTGGAACGGCGAACGATGCGTGTGTTGGTCATTTCCATGACAAAGTATGATTGCCATTTGCCAAAGTCGCGGCTGTAATGGAAGACAGGTGGGACAGCGCTGTCCGGGCCTCTCTTGGCTGCATCAACAAAAGGGAAAAGGGTAAATAACGGTGGATCTAAGAAAAAAATGAGGGTATGTGAATTATTAAGTTCCTTACCATCAGCTGGGCACAAGTAGTAAGGGTCCATCATCTTCCACTGGTCCTTGTAAGGGGTCTCGGTGAGAACTCCCAAGAGGGAAGCGACGGTGCCTCCACTCGCAATGCCTTTCATGTCGTCGACGGTCATCTTGACGCTGGCAGTCTTCTTGCCCTTCTTGGCCAGGTGATCAGCCAACCTATAAACAGACCGCATATGAGGGAAAGCTGTCGCAAGAACGCATCTGCACACCACACAACTCGTACATAAAGGCACCCATATCAGATGGGATAGAATCAAATCCACATCCGGGAACGATCATCGTGCCGTCTGCAGCAGCTTTTTCGTGGTGCTTGTCGATGATGGCACGAACGAAAGGGGGTTCGCCAGTGCTGTCAATGTAGTCGGTCTTGTTGTTTACACATGCCTCCACTACAAAAAAGAACCGTACCTAGCATGTTAATGACATTTGCGTGGAAACTCTGGACGCCCCTCCACTCTGCGTTCGCATACCAAGCTCGTGGCCATGCTGCATAAAAGGCCCCGCGGTCGAGATGACAACGCGCGCCTGCGAGACCATTCTGTCCAAAGAGGCTTGATCGTCAATGTTGGCGATGATCACCGGAATGTTCTTGCGGTTGGGTGCAACTTTGCTCATGCGCTCCGTCACGGACGCGAGCTTCTCCTTGTTGCGGCCAGCAATGGCGAACTTTACATCCTGAGGAGCGCTCTTGGCGAGATACTCGGCCACAAGGGCACCAGTGAAACCGGTTGCTCCCCAGACTGGTGGGAAGAGGTCAGAACAGCAGAAGTGAAAGGCATGCTAGACGAGCAATTCGCGTATGCTTTACCGATAACGTCATAAGGCCGGTCTGCGTTTCGCTGTGTTGTGTTGACCATTTTGGGAATGTAACTTTTTATCTCTAGAGGAACAGATAGGCACACACACGCATGGGTTAGCCAAATACCCGTCCGTCACTTTCTGGAACAACAGCAGCAGCGGCGGTTTCCAGGCTAGTCAAATCCCAAGGTTCGCACCATCACCACGGCTAACGTTCAGTCATGCAGACAGAGACACACGACTTACCAAAAGAGATGAGAGTGAATGAGTTGGATTGATATAGTGAATGATCGAAACGCAGGGATTCCAGTTCAAGGGGGTGGTGGAGGTTAACAAAAAGAAATTCAGTAGTTATCAGCGGCAAGTGCGGATTTCAGGCGGATAAAGAGCGGGGCCGGCGTCCCGCAGTTGCATCAACTTGCATGCCCGTCGACACGTACGCGTCACACACGCTGAACACCATTACATACTTATTGCTTCTACATACTGATGAGTGCGGCCGGTTGGGGGCACACCGAGACAGTCCTGGCCATGTTGCAACACGGTGTGGGCGCA
Source organism: Powellomyces hirtus (assembly GCA_025526995.1). NCBI lineage: Eukaryota > Fungi > Chytridiomycota > Chytridiomycetes > Spizellomycetales > Powellomycetaceae > Powellomyces > Powellomyces hirtus. The sequence goes on along the minus strand of JAHLKG010000031.1, from coordinate 18,878 downwards.
TGGATGGACCAGGCTCTCAGCGAAGCGTGTCATATGAACCATATTTCTTCCGTTGAGGTTCTTCTGCAATATGGTGCCGATTCGAATGCTAATAGGGGTCGGTCGTTGAGAAGCGCATGCGGTCGTCCAGCGCTCGTTGAGATGCTTTTAGAACATGGTGCTAATGTGAATGAAGTCTGGCTCTCTGACCTGTCCAACAATGAAACCCTACGGCTCTTCTTACAACACGGTGCCAACGTTCACGACCACGACGATAGGGCTCTCCTACTTGTCACATTCTCTCACATCCGGGCTGCCGACGGTCTACGACACGCGAGGAGCAAATCGGCGACGGAGGAAGCGCAAAGGTTGCTCGATAGCAGAAAGGAGACGATCGCCATTTTATTACAATACGGAGCAGACATTCAGTCTCAAAACGGTAACGTGTTGCGAAGGCTGCCTTACGAGAATGCCCTGAAACAGTTGCATTCCTCTTGGAAAACGGTGCTGATGCGCATGCGAACAAAGACGAAGCTTTGCGACAGGCTGCTGCAGATGGGTACTTTTGGGTGGTTCAGGTATTGTTGCAACATGGGGCGAATGTTCATGCTGAGGGGGATGAGGCTTTCCGAAATGCGTTTTAAAACGGGCACAGAAGAATCCGAGATGCAGTGGATTGGCCTCAAATTTGACAGAGAAGACTTCCTTCCATTCCTCCATTCCTGGAGCATTGAAAGTAGCTGAATAGAAGTGATGGACATCCATTTTAATCCAACGAGGCTCAATTTACAGCATTTTACCCACTCGATCCACTTGCTACAGATGCGCAACTAACGCTGCTGCAAAACCACAGAATGAAGCTTGGATCGTTGCCCTTGCGTAGTTATTTCTGTGGTCATACTACAAAATCATTTCAACCATGGTTCCAATATGGCGCAAAAAGCATAAAGTTTGCCACGGTATAGATGATAGAGAAGTGTGGGGACGTCAAAGATGACTAGCCGGGGCACGATGTCAATTGCCATTCGTTTGAACATGTCATGCTTCATGGACGATGAGAATTCTCACCTGTCTGGAAACGTGTGACGACGCTCGTACAGTAGTGTGGCGTGCCACCTCTTGATGTAGGATGACGAGATAAATCGCGCAGCATCATATGAATACTCGATTGGTTTGCGCAGTGGCCCGATTGAATTTCCGATGGCTGTGATTTTGACTTTCAAACTGCATTCTGCTATAAGAACCAGATAGGAAATTCCTGCCCGCCAACCCCCTACCGCGGACGCCAATACACTAAATCGATTAAGCGTCAGGAAAGTCTGCCAACTGCTTCCCTTCACAAACGGGAAACGGAAGAAGCTGCTTCACCACTGGGGCCAGAGCCATTTTGTTATATGATGCGTTAGCTATTGGCCTGTGTCTGGAGCTTTTTTCTCTTCTCATGGATATGGAAGAACAGCCAACGTACAACATGAGCTCCCAGCAACCTCAATACGGGACGCTTGTCGTCAGGACCCAGACGGCCATTGACCAAGCGGGTGTAACCCGCCATAGTACCAATACAAAAAACTCGATCTAGGTAGTAGTGGCTGTGGTATTTTTGATCATTGTTGCCGGTCTTATCACTGACTTTGTTCAACGCCGCTCAGGATAAGGAATGGAGACGAAGAATGAACGAACGACTGTCAAGAACACATAAGAAAGGATTTAGAAGGTATGTACACTGAAAATATAGGATGGCATGCAACTATGGTGAGGTGGTAAAGGTTTCAAATATACTAGGATACTACAAGGAAGCACGAACAGCGCTGAGAGCCCCGAGTCTATCGAGGTCCCACGACGCAGCTCTCTGTTTTGCTTGGCTGTTTGTGCCGGAGTTTCGTGGCGACCAGTGACGTGCTCTGAAATGCTTTTCCAAAGATGAACTTGTTAGCCAGATTACCATGCTACACCGTCGGAGAGCGTGCAAGGTCGGTGGACATACCTGCATCATATTGTCTTTTCGCGAGAATGTGCACGAGCAACCCTTGTGGAGGCATCGATAGGGCTTTGCACCAGTATGGATACTGCGTGGAGACGGGATGAGACGATTGAAGAGAGGATGATATGGGAATGTACTCCAACGCACCGCATGTGCCGCGAACGATGTCCACTGTGACGGAAAGACCGATGGCAGACTGAGCACTTAATTGTCTTATCATAGGAATTGCCGCGCACCAGTGCCGTTCTGCCGTTGTTACGTTTGGCGTCAATAACGTCCATATCAACGTCGACAAGCGGACAAGTTCGTGGCACAGCCCATCTTACCTTACAGCGGCGTTGATGCCAGTGTTGCGCGACAATGACTCGGGCCAAGTGTTTGCGCTTGTGAAGCGCGGTGCAATGCAACGGCCCGATGCCGCATTTAAGGATCCGTTCTGATGACACAGCAAATTGACCCGTCCGGGGCCTAGAAACACATTTGTAGGCATATCTCAGGGTTGAATGGATGCTCAAAGGCGAAGGTTGTCACAACATGACACTCGACGAGAGGTTCTGCAACCTGCATGGGTTTTATGCATAGCGAGGTCTCAATGGGACGTCTCTAAGCCTTGATTGGATCACTGTAAGACCTGCGAAACTGTGCGGGAAGCACACTTTTCCGGTAAGTTGCACAATCCACGAGGGAGCTCACTAAAAATGTTAAACTACGGGAGCCAAAGCGTCGGAGTACGAAAAGCAAACAACTCGCGGCCGCTGCCATAACTCTCACAGCTGAGCCCCGAATACGAACCTTACGTAAGGTGGCGAGGGCGAAGGATGGAGGATGCGTGGAGCCAGGTGGATTCGTGGCTTGTCGCTTATTCTTTTATCCACCTGCCATGGGAATCGACTTCCGGCGTGGGATGCAAAGAGGAGATATCTGTGGCGTACCCGCACAACATCCACCTCCGAGCGGATGGAAGGTTTGATACAATCGGTGGACATGAGATAGTACTTGAAGACCTGGCCTCGTCACACGGTTGACGTCCCCTTGACATACCCCCTTAACGGTACGGCGTTGGTCCACTTGCACAGCACGTCATACCGTTTTCATGTATATGTCTGTCCATAGGATTCTTTATTTTTTTATGCCTTCTGCAGCTGACCTTACTTCGTATTAGCGTGGAAAGCGTGTTATTGGTGGCTGGCGTTGACACCCCCTAGCAGGTGTGCTCTCAATGGGCGTCCCACGCGCTGTCCGCCTCTCAAAGTCCATTGTGGCAGCAACGCGTACCAAGTCCCTCGGAAAGTTGCTGGTGTTTGATCATCAGGAATGTTGGTGGCTGCTGCCATTTCCTGCCCTAATGGATTTATGGAGGTCATCTTATGTTGAAGAAGCTAACCTTATGAAGGGCTTCCACATAAACCAAGCACCTCGGATCGCTGCTCTTGTGAAGGCCGGCGTCTATGTAATGCTCTTCTCAGAGCTACTGTAACGACAATGGAATTCTCGTGTCCCGTTAACGTTGGGGTCGGAACGCGTTTGACTTGTTGTCCATCGGACCCCATGCAGGAGGAGAGGCCACTAAAAGGGCGTCTCTGAAAAACAACTCGCCTCTTCAATGCCAACTTTCGTGTGAGCAGACACGCCCATTTGTACGACAGCATGCAAACTGTGAGCCAGACTTAAGCCAAGCTATCACTGAGTCTGCTGATGGTAGGCGTGACGTGGGACAGCCGACGGACATCGTGGCTCTTTGTTGGAGATTAGAAACTGGGGCAGCGTGGGTGGTGAGTGTGAAGTAAACGCAGGTGAGGACGAAGACGTCGCCTGGGAGCTGGAAGAGACGTACTGCGGGGGGGCATCAATAGAAGGAGCCTTGGAAAAAAATGTAAAGGCTGGCCATGCTGCAGACGAGAGCATGTGAGTATGAAGATCTCACTGGCCAGTGTGAATCCTTCTAACTCAAACATTGGCGAAGGGAAGGCTGAAGACAGGCAGAGCAAAGCGATGTCACACTACCATGTCGAGCATCGCGCTTTTCGACGCGTCTAGCGCTGTTCTTTGTGGCTTTGCGGAACACCTCGGAGCTAGCCACCCCGAGCCAATTCGGAGCTAAGCCTGAATCGCGCGCCTTTCAGCCAACATGGTGTTCGTGTTCTCAGCGGAACCCACGATGACCGCTTCCTCCACGACCCGTCACTCGTGGAAAGTGAGGAGAGTATTAGAGCGCGCGTAAAATAGGGCTGAGGAATAGGGCGGCAACAGACACCCGCACACTTTGAGTTTCCACAAACGCTGCCCTCACGGGGTCTGATCTACAGCTGATCTGCAGGCTCACATACAGGAACCGAGACGCCCCAACTGGAGCTATGCAAGCCACGCATCCTCCTGCCCCACCGACCACCAGAGCTACCGAGGACGACTTTTCTGCTGAAGCCGAGGTGGTGCCAGGACCGTTTGGGTCTGTTGCGCCTGTATCTAGTGGCCGAACTGTGAGAATGTCAGGTTGCGGATCGTTGACAGTATGCATGCAACTTGGTCGACTGGACTGCTGCTGAATTAAGTCGTCCAACAACAATATGCCAGACCCATTGACAGCCATGCAAAGCTGTATAAGACTCTGCCACATTGTTGTACGATTGAAAATAAGGCTGGAAGCGTAGTCTTGCCTTAAATCAGTAGGGACATTCTTGGTGGTGCAAGATGTCGAAACAAGATGGCGGTTGGGTTTCCTGTCCACGTTCAGCCAAATGGTGTGCTACTCCCCAGTCTTTATTTTCGGGGCACAGCATCATGTACATAGAATTGTACTGGCTGATTGGTACGGTGTCTGGGGTGAATTTCACAGTAACTTTGCTACCGTCCTTTTATAACTTGAGAGACACTGGCGTTGCCTCAAGGGCAACAGCGTCGCCTCGTAAAGGTGGGACACGTTGGTATAGGCGTGGCCAGGGGTGCCCACTAGGCGTCGGGCAAACCCGACCAGGAGATCGCATAAGCCGTTGGACAGCTTGGACAGCCCTCCAACCAGGAGAAGGAGAAATCGTTGGTATGTCAACCAATGCTACGCATAGATTCGGGTCCCTCTCCCGGCCTAGCCGGGACCGAGAGGAAAAGTATCGATAATAACTCGTCTACAATTGGAATTCCTAGGGTCATCCTTCGTGGCGTATACACAGATGGATGTTTACCGGTACGGGGACCGAATCAGATGACTCAACGAATAACATTCTTCCTTAAACCTTGAACTCGCCCAAGGCTGAAGCGGCTGAAGCTTGAAAGGACGCGCCTGTTGTCCACGATCGACGTGTGCGCGCGTATCTGTGTAAAAATAGCTCCACACCCACGCACATTGCTCAGTCGGAGTGGAAGGGACGGGGGGAAAGAAAAGGATGAAGAACCATCTATAAAAGAGCTCGCTTTTCCCCCCTTTCCTCGCCTCACTTCCAATCGTTCGCTATTGCCAGCCAAAATATGCAACTCACCACCGTCGTCATCGCCGTTCTCTCGGCCAGCGCTTCTGTCAACGCTCTGGCCCCTCCCTTCAGTCCTCGCAATGCAGACTTCATAGCACAACTTGAAAAGGTAATTGTACCTCCTTCATCTTTGGTGTGTTCAATTTCTTGAGAAAAAAACTCCAACCCACAACGTTCATTTGCTTTTGCCAGAGGGGGACGACAAACTGCGGTTCCGGTCCCGGCACACCCACCGATTTTCTCATGCCCAAAGTCTGTGATGCCCTCGCCAAGAACGGACAAAGGACGGCTACCATTCAATTGAGGAACCAGCGCACTTCCGACCACTCTTTCGCTTACATCTCCAAGAACTACAAGTCAGGTGATCGAGTGTGGGTCGATCGCTCTACGGATGACGGCAAGACCTGGACCCAGTGTGGACCTTTCAATGGCAAGATCAGCAACGATCTGTCCAACAAGGGTTACTCCATGCGTGCTTGTATGGATATGGTCGACGGTGGACACGTGTGCACCCCGTGGTACAAGGAAGACAGGGATGGCGAACATGTCAAGGTTGGCGGAAAAGTCTGCTGGCACCGTTAGGGTTTAGTAAAGCAAGGGTCTCTATTTTTTTTGAAATGAATGGAGACTCTTTAGATGCGGGTAGACCTGTCGCTGTGCAGTAGATAGTCCTGTAGATTGCTGTGTTCAGAAGGGCAGGAACCCACTGTCCGCACTTAGAACAGAGAAAGAGGCAAAGCACAAGTTCTCGCCAACGTTGAAAAAAAACCAAACTTGACGTTCTTACTGTCGATGGTGCTGAACCCCATCTCCTGGGCATGTCTGGCCAAATCCCTATTTGGATGCAGCCAGTCTGGACCACGTACTTTAAGCAGTACTCAGAATACGGAGGAGAAACAGCCGCTGATAAACTTGACCCTAACCCTAAGGCCGTTCTGTTTCTCAAACCCCAGGTGTGCAAAGACTCTCAGTATCAAGTTAACGAGCCCTGGCGAATTCCGGAGAGGACTGGGTCCCTGTTTTTATCGCCGACTTCTTACATTCCCTAACTGAAGCCAGCACTACTTACATTCGACCCTTTATGAATTCTGTCCGAACCCAGACACAGAAAATGAGCTGCAGAGCCAATGGGCTGTAACCCTAAAGTCCAAGTTTCAAGACGACGCTCTATAGCAAGCACTTGCATATTATGCTGCCGGAGCTATGGAGGATGCAGCACGCACACCATTTCGAGGTGTTCATACCAAGCGCATATAAATATGGCTCGTGCCAAATGGTTCTCCAAACGGTATGAGGTGGCGAAGAAAGATGTTGCGGTTAAATGTAGGATCCTCTCCAGCGATCTTTACCGGCAATGGTCAGGTGCCGATGATGTGCTCACTAACGCTTGGAAGCGATGTGGAAACTCAATGCGCGGCAGGGGATGTGAAAAGTTCCACAGGGTCGGCTGACTTTGGACTAATAAGGTTGACGAGGGTGAGGTGCTCACGGAACAGAAACGCACTGCCAACAACTTGGGCACCGTCAACGGCATCGTCGCCTACTACTGTATGATTCCCAACTGCTGAAGGACGCTGTTCACTTGTTGTGAATTATTTTTCACTCGGGAATGCTTACGTTCCGTGAATAAGATTTGTCGGTTGAGAGCTTATCAACTTTTACCACCATACTGTACTCCTCCTCACACTATCGTGGGTATCTGTACAGTAGCAGAACCGGAGGGCAAAAACGAAACAGGAGCACCCCAACTTTGCAAATGCCTTGGTGTACAGGAGCTTGGCAACGTTACGTGTTACGGTACATTCAAACCTACCTTTGGCAAGGTAGGTGTTTCGCAAAGGCGTTCGCAACGGGCATTCCTTCCCTCTTGCAATTTTAGAATCCATTTAGTCGCACTTGCCCGTAGCTGAGCGCGCTTCCGTATATCTGGGCATCTGTGTTGTCTCCGGACCGGCGACCTCGGCATTCCGCTTTGGAACAGCACCTCCCGAGACATCCGTTCGCAAATGTCATTCCCTCTTGAAATTTTAGAATCCATTTTGTCGCACCTGCCTGTAGTTGAGCGCTTCCGTATTGCGGTGCATCTGCGTTGTCTCCGTACCCGCGACCTCTGCATTCCGCATTTGAGGAGCGCCTCATTAGACAATGCAAGCGAAAGGAATCTTGTTGGCTTACTCGATTGGTGGAAAGGGTCCGGTCTCGAACTCACGTGGACAACGAACGCCGTGGATGTTGCCTCTACGCTCGGCCATATCGATGTGCTTAATTGGTGGAAAGATTCCGGCCTTGAGCTCAAGTGGACATGTCGCGCAATGGATCGGGCCTCTCGAGAGGGTTACGTCAACGTGCTCAAATGGTGGAAAGATTCGGGCCTTGAGCTCAAGTGGTCATGTGCCGCAATGACCCATGCGAGTTTCAATGGCCACACCGGCGTGCTCGACTGGTGGAGGGATTCAGGCCTTGAACTCGAGTGGACTTTTATGGCACTCAATGAGGCGTCTGCAAGGGGTCACGTCAACGTGCTTAACTGGTGGAAAGATTCGGGCCTTGAACTCAAGTGGACATCTGACGCAATGGATCAGGCGTCTGCAAGGGGCCACGTCGATGTGCTCAGTTGGTGGAAAGATTCGGGCCTTGAACTCAAGTGGACATCTTACGCATTGAGAGTGGCATCTGAAGAGAATAACGACGACATACTCACCTGGTGGAAGGATTCGGGCCTAGAATTACGTACAGATGTCAAGCATTGAATCAAACGTCGTTAAGGTTAAGGGTAGGAGTAGGCCAAGGGTTGGACGCAGATTTGCGAGCCGACTAGTTTGCTCCTGCAAAAGGAACAGGCAATAACGGAACACCTCGATGGAAATGACTGGGTTTTAGTCGTGTGCCTGGAAGCGGAACCTACAACCGACGAACGCAATGCAGTCAATTGTATCTTAGATCCACTGTTACATGCCAAGCCCTTCAGATTGCAGAACAGCCTGAATTGGTCTTGTGTGCAACCAGTCCGCACGTAGTCAGTTAGACATTCTGGCCTTAACAACGGTTGTCATGATTCTTTTATTCCTTTGCACCCCAAACGCACCCTAGTCTCGCTGCATCAGCGCCTCATGCAGGGTCGTAGGGACAGTAGAGCTTGATTCTTATAATGGCTCTTGTACGCGTTCATCGCCTCGCGATACACGAGTCTGGCTGAGCCATTGGCCTGCGGGGCTCGAATAGGCGCTACTACCGAACCACCAATGTTCAGTATGTTTTGAAAGAGATTCCTCACGTCGCGATCCTGCGCACTTGGTGAGAGGCACAGGTGCCTGGCCCGGTGCTGGAAATTGTCAGAGCATTACCTCCACATACAGCTGAATGGTTGTCCGAAGAATAGAGCGTTTACCGCTTTAGTGAGTCGTGTTATTGGAATATTGACGGCTTTGCCCCCTTTTGAAGTCATGTTTAAGATTTACGCACTTAAAATACGTTCATACACAACTCATCTCCGTGCATTTGCAAACAACTGACGAGTTGTAGGGTTTTACCGACAGGCTGGTTAAATCACGCGCTTTCTCTGAATACATTTACCTGTATTTTGCCGTTTTATAGCTTGGGATCATATCCATGCACTTCAAACTGCCTGTGTCATTATATAGTGAGCATAATATACTTTGTCTTCCTTTAATCCTACATGGCACACAAACTGGGCTGCCTGTTGGACAGCCCGCAAAAACGAAAGGGATTACCTCTAAATCGTCCAATTTTGGCCTTCTCCAGAAAAGGGTCTCCTTCAAACGCTGCGATGGATCCGCACCTGGCCTGCCGCGAGTGCTCACCCAATGGGAAGAATTTTACCAGACCAATCATTGCGCATGGGCACACACTCAGCCATCGTGTTCACTTTCTTTAGCATAAGAACTTCCTACTAATGCTCATTTCGTTCCAGAAGACGTTTATTTGCCGTAACGTGTTCTGACAGGTTACAAAACACATCGAACGCTTCCACGGCTTCCACAGCTGTTTGCAATCGCATGAAATGTCAATATTTACAAGCCCTGCCAGGGCTTCGATGAGCAAAGATGCGACCCTGACATTGGCGAGTCTCAACTTATGTGGAGAGTCGGAGGGAGCTTCGGGGGAGGGGGGGCGGGCGGCGTCATGACGAGCTCCCCGAGCTAAACAGATGAACAGACTGAGCAATTTAACAGCAATAATAATCAAACCGTGCCCAGCGACTGGTAAACGTCACAGAGCATAGCCGCAATGCTGTCCTTGTTTAGGTTGTTGGTGACAAAAGTCCAACCGCGAGATGTTTCTTTCTTACAGTCACGCTTGGTATCCCGAGCAATCGAAGACATTTGAGGAACATCTCTTGGGCACACGGTAAAAATCAGATTTGCTTTTAAAAGAAGTGGGAGATGGGGCGATCCAGCATTTGGACATAAATGTGCCACGTTCTTCAAAATAAACGACAGGCCGTGTGTGTAATTCTGCATGAGTTTCGCAGGAGCAAGGGCAAAAAGGTTTGATTTTGGTCAAATAATACCTCACCGGCGACGGGGGGTTCGGGTTGCACAGCATCTTTCGACTAGGCCCATTGACAGGCGCACTGGGCCGCCAAAATGAGCTTCAAGGCAAGGCAAGTTTGCAAGATTGGCGAGTGACGGATTCGAAGTTTTGCCTGACAATTATGGTTCGCGGGAGGTGTTGTGTGAAGTCCCTCTCAGAAATTAGAAAGATATGCGGTTATTTTTCAAAACCGGTTACCGTCTCAACCGCACTGCTCGGTACTCTGACTCGCATTACTCGCCCGACCGAGAAAGCCTTCGTGATTTACAGTAAAGATAAAAATTATTAAATCTCTCGTTTTTCAAGATGGGCAAACGCGTTTTGCTCACTCACCGCGTGATATTCCCATATCCTTTAAGTTTTGAAGCGGCCAATTAAAATACCCTGTTATTTCTGACGCCAGCACATCATGACCACAGATAAGCAGCGGGTATATATCTTTGTCACTCTCCCCCTGGTTCGGTGTCATTCGCGTCACAAACGCAGCAGAGAGGAACCTCGGGCGACACCACCTGGTCTGTTCACAGCGTCCAGCAGTCGTGAGGAGCGGTCCCCTCAGCGACGACATTAGAAACATTGATGGAACATCGTGCACCGAGTCAGACCCAGGCCGCCAGTCCCCCCTCGCTCCAATGAGATAAACGTCGAAGCAGCGCCACGGCCCGCGCTCGAGCCGATCCAGGGAAACTCAGGGCGGGCGGGCGTATTAGTCCACCGAATAAAGGGGGCGGTCCGGTACAACCGCCGTTTCCCGGTTTGGGAACCTTGCGACCGCGACCGCCGGTTGGTCAAGAAGTCAATGTGCCTGCGGCTGGCAAGAACTTCTGACTAGCTAGCTGCTGTTCCGAGGACGCCTTTACATGCGTAGCCGATGGGGAGGGGTTTAGGGTTTTTTGACTCGCACTCCCGGGCATACTGTGAAGGTATCAGTTGGCGAACCACGGCGGATTACGGTAGGAGCGAGCCTAGATTCAGCTCTACAGCGCCCTGTTTGTGTTTCTTTCTTTTCACAGCAAGCGCAAACGAAAGCTCATCAAACACACTGACAGCCGGGCAACATCAACATGGACGCCTTCCCGCCCGAGATCGTCTCCCGCATCTTGGTCTCCCTTGCCGACCATCGCACCGTGGTCCGCTGCTGCGCCGTGAGCAAGCAGTGGAACTCAATCATTCGCTCCGACGCGTTTGGCCTAGTCCGCTTGCGCCCTTGTCGCCGCGCCCCTCACATGTGGCAAACAGACGGAATGCATGTGATGGAGGACGTGCTTCCTGATGAGGAAGCTGTTGAACACCTCTCCGAGCACGAGCTAGCATCCCTGAACGTCGCAAGGAAGGGCAGAAGAGGTATGGTCAAAACCGAAACCGAGGCCTGGACTTGTGGGCGGATCACTACTCGTGAGGAATTGGTGGATGACACACATGTGGGGCCTTGTGCTGGAAAAGACGGGTGGTTCGCGCTGCTTCGAGAGCTCGCATTCATGGAGTATCTTGAGCAACTAGTGGGCAGGGAAGATCGCTACCACGAAAGAGACCCATACAATTATTCTGTTCGACCGGTGCTGTTTGGCACCAACCTGTCTGGTTTGGTAGAAGCAGACGAAGTGAACGAGGAGGTAACCTGCGTCCTGGCGAAGAGCACTAGGTTACTGGGACTAATTGTAGTGTCATATGCAGATCGTGCGGACCGCCACTGGCAATGTTTACTCCACCCGTGCGCCCCTGCGTGTGGCACCCTTCGAGCTTCCTTCCCGGAGCGCTGAATGTGATCCCTTTGCACATGTCTGTTACGACGTGGCGAAACGGAGGGTCGCGCCCCCAGAATGTTACCCGTGGGATCTCATCCGTAACAAGACTAGCCCAAACCCAAATCAGAGATTCTCAGACTACGAAGGGGAACTCCGCCATGCCGACATCAGGCTTCAGAGCGGGCATGTTCATACCCGGCTTCGCTACGATCCGAACGGTATGGGTCAGCAATTCCTGCATCTATTGGGACTGCGCGAATGGCGCCAGGACCAGCCATCTGTTGCCATCATGCCGTCCCTACACACGGCGTTTCGACGCCTGGAAGAGTTCGGCAAGGGTCAGAGAATCTACGTGGTTTACGCGCTCTACGACGCAAACTTTCCTAGGCTCTTTCCCGGCGTCGACCTGGACTTGTTCTGGGTGGTGCAGAGTCCGCGCACCGGCCGGCTGGTCGGCCTTGGCACCTTTATCTTCCACCAGTTTTTTGGGATGGGTTGGTAGGTTACGTTAGGTTAGGGTTAGGGTCAGAAACAGGGTTTGAGCACGTCTTAGTGTTGGGCCACGCCCGATCTAAGGCCTACCACCATGTTCTGTAAACTGCCAGGCAGGGCGCTTGCGAAGTGTATTCAGGTGTGGCAGTAGATTGACTATAGTAAAAGATTACGCTCTTTACTCGATAGCAGGTAGGGTTTGACTTCTCCATATGACACTTGCGTAGCTCACGTGGAAAGCAAGAGCATTAATAAATAGCAGCACTTACCGAACAACTACGTAGCGAGTATCCACATTCGGAAATCTCCTCTTCAAACGCGCGCACGGCCTACGTCAACGATAGCATGTGAATTAGGCTTTGTGGTTTCCAAGCTCGCTGCAAGAAATCTGCTGACCGTTCAACAGTTCAACGTGTCCGCCAGTGGACTTGAATCTGGGCCGGGTATGTGAAGTTGCGATGAGTTTGCCAAATAATACCCGTTGATAGTTATAGCGAGGTTGGACACTCTTGTTGCTGACGTTGCCAGAAAGAGAATGTACATCCCAACAACGAAAGGGAAGACTTCAGGGTGACTGTATTTTCCCCCAATGGTAAGAGCAGCAGTCAAAGAGTCGCACGCCTTGAATTGCACTTCTCTGGTTTCGTTTCCGGAGTGGTTCATGTTGGTCAGGTTGAATGCACGTCTGATTTTAAATGAGTTGGTTCTCGTCTCCCTTTTTGGTACAAATTTCAAAAGAACATCGGCCCTCAAACGCAATTCATGGCATCTGCCACAGGTGGATCCCTATGTCTAGCGGGCAAAGAAACTTCCCTGAATGCGGTGTTTGCACAGTGACTGATCGAAAACATCCATCTGCGCAGATCTAACCTGTGAGATCGAAACAGGACCTGCCGAAATCCATTTACGGATACTAACGGCCATCCGTCATTCTCCTCATAATGCAAAAGAAACTTCTCAACATTTTCTGGGCCACGCCCTGCTCCTAAGATACTTGTATCGATACGGACATTTTTTGTAAACTTCAGCTAGCCCGTCCGTACGATGCACCCTGCAGTATTTTGCTTGGTAAAAGCACAGAAAATCCTTCTGAGGGAGCAGACTATGTAAGTGCCAACGAGTTTGGTGGCCATAAAGGAGGCACTGGAAGCTGGGCGCTGACATTGGACTACAATTCTGCGTTATGCAGAACCTTTCTACTGATATTGATCGGTATCCCCTTATGACGATCGTTTTTGATGTTAACAATCTTCACCTTCTCTCGGATCTTCTTTCCGAAATCACTGTTGGATTTCATGCCATCTTTGGCGTTCGCGCCAGCTAATGCAGACGCGCTGCCCGAAAAGCCCAGTTCCCATCCCCTTGTATACACCTGAGCAAGAAGTCGAGAGAGACTAAAGAAACGGCTTCTGCTTGTCCGGCTCGATGGTTGCTTCTGTAACGATACTCAAGGCGGGAAGCAAGTCACAGTCACACCAATGCAGTCATGCCCGAATGGAGAGTGAGTTTGTTGGTCGCCGTTGGGAAAGGCGTATTCACACCTCACTTGGTTCCGCGCCATGTCTTTCAGAATAATGCGCGCCCACTGAAAATCCATGGTCGCTGGCCCTACTCCAAAAGGTGTAGTGGCATCCGCGTGGTCGAGGCCTCCGCCGTTAATGTTTGCTCGATAGATATCATTATTCGCGACAAAAAACACCCAGGTCGTCCGCAAAATTATTTCAGGACAATCACCAACTTTTCCCCGTGAACTTTTTTGGTAGCCAACAGCTCCAAGGCTTCGCCAACTCCATTCAGCCCTCCCTCCACAATCCTAACCTGGCTCGTCTTGATTTTGCCGTCCGCAAAGTACATAAGCAACTCGTCCCCAATAAACTCCTTCACGAATTCAATAAGCGTGGGGTCGAATCCCATGATTGCGGGCAGCAGCGTCACACCGGCCGGCACCTCTCCAGAAGCGATCGCGACCGTCACAACCGTTGACGGGTTCCCCGTATCGGCACGGAGTGCCGCCGCCGCCTGCAGCGTTGCCTCTCCCCCAACAGCGTTAAACGCCAACCTGCACTCTCCCTGCGTCAGCTTGCGGATCTGCTCAACCACGTCCGGGGCGTTATAATCCACGACGTGCGCAGCCCCGAGCGCCCGCACAGCTTCATGCTGCTTCGGGCTCGCGGTGGCGATTACAGCGTACCCCGCCGCGACCGCGAGCTGCACCGCGTACGACCCCACCGTGGAACTCCCGCCCCACACAAGAAGGTATTCTCGCGGCGTCGGCGTTTTTGCGTCTTTCGGCCGCGCGAGCTTCAGTCCCTTTTCGGAGAACAGCCCGATGACGGCCGTGAGGGTGCCGACCGGGATGGTGGCGGCCTGCTCGTGGGAGAGGTTGGCGGGCTTGTGCCACGCGTGGTTGACGGTGGCGGTGGCGTACTCGGCGAAGCCGTCGAGCTGCGGGCGGGCGAAGACGGCGTCGCCGACCTTGAAAGTGGTGACATTTGGGCCGATGGCGGAGATGGTGCCGCTGACATCGACGCCGAGGCGGGCCGGGTAGGAGCGGATCATGAACCTTCTTTAGCCATTTTGGCGTCGAGGGGGCTGGCGAGGGGGAATGGTGAGCGGGGATAATTAGGGGAAAGCGGCGGACCAGTAGAAGTACTCACTTCACTGCCGCAGCATTTACTTTGATGACCACCTGGCCGTCTTTCGCTGATGGAATTTCGACGTCTTCGACCGCCCACTTGTTGGGGCCTGTAAGAACGAATGCTTTGGGCATGGGTGCTGAAGTTTGAAGTTGCTTGTTTGGTTGAGTTGTGAGACGGGATCCGTCGAGTGGGTTGGGATAAAAAGCCAGGAGTGTTGCAAGTGCGTGGGTAACTGAATGAGGAGGGTGAGGGAGGCCCGGAAGAGGTTGCGCTTTTATAGTGCATAGGGAGGAGGAGGGGAGGCACTTGCGCCAGTGCTGCTACGTGGCAGAAGCGAACAAGCTTTAATAATGTACGAGCACGTTTGTCAACGGGTGCCGTTTCCACGAAAGCACGGCAGGGCATTGAGAGACGGCGCCCGTCCGTTTACAAATCCGGATGACTTCTCCGATTGACGCTGAGCAGCGCGATCCGAGACCGTCTGGCACATGCGAAGCGGTGACAGCGGGACCAAGCGGTGCCGGGTGTACAGTACGGTATGTCAACGGGCGCCGTTCTTCCGAAAGCAGGAAAGCGACCAGGCAGGGCGTTGGGAGACGGCGCCCGCCGTCCGTTTACAAACCCAGAGCACTTCTCCGAGTGACGCTGAGCAGCGCGGCTTGCACGGTGACAAACGACCGCGCGCGGGTGCCGCGGCTCGAACCAAAGCGGGGGGGGGGGGGGGGGATGTCGGTTAGTATGGTAGGCTGAAGCAAAGCCCCTCAGCTCAATCCTGCGAAGATCATGCCTACAAGTATAAAGACTTCCGAGGCCTGCGGGGCCCCACCGCCGCCGATTCAACAAATGACCTCTCTGCCCCAAACACATATACCTGAGGACAATGGTTTCCAAAAGCGGTGGGTGTGTGGTTCAAGCTCCTGCGGGCGCGAGAAGGGGATGCTGATGAAGGCCTTTCACGATAGGTATCGCGATCGCCGCCATGGAGCTCACTACCGGTCGGGTGGCCGTCGAAATTCTCAAGCAGACCCGCCTTACCTCTGACCTTCCCTCCAACATCCGCCTCCTTGACGTTGCAAGTGGCGGCGCGGTGGTGACCAGCAAGTTCGTTGCGTTGAACGGCGAGGGCTTGCAACACTGCAATTGGCGAGCGAGATGCCTGGACTTTGACGACAAGATGACCGACACTGCTATTGCAAAGCCCGAGCTGCAGACGACCAATGTGGAGATCAAGAAGGGGGACATTCAGGCAAGCAAAAGCAGCCTTGTGGCACAGCACACTCTTCCCGAACACTGACATATAGGACATGTGTTTCCAGACCCTCCCGTACTCGGATGGCGAATTCACGCATGCGGTGTGGAACTTTGGTCCGCAGACAATCAAAGGCGACAGCATCAAAGCGCTCACAGGTAGGCGTGACCGAAGGTCAGGGAGCAGACGATAAGCTACAAACTAGAATGCCTGACCGGAGACATTTTATTTCTGCAAAACAGAAATCCACCGCACCCTCCAACCAGGAGGCACCCTCGCCTTCAGCGTCTGGATCCGACCGGGATGGCAGGAGAGCATCGAATCTATCAAACCTGATTTCGAGAAACCGCCCCCGCTGCTGGCCTGGACCGATCCGACAGAGATCCAAACAAAGTTGGAAAAGGTTGGGTTCCGCTGGGAGCGGAGCGTTCCCTTCGAGTTCGAGACGGACGAGAAGGATGCGGACCAATATCTCGAGAACTTGTTCTTCTTGCTCCCCCTCTCGACCGAGTTCAAGCAGGAATACTCTGACTATGTCAAAGCCGTTGTGCAGCGGGAAGGCCGCTGGCAATTGACATGGAAGGCCAGCATCGTGGTCGCTGTCAAAGAATAATGTGGATCAGCGAACCATTTATGAATAGAACCTTCAACGTTTTGACAGCTCTTTCCGCGAATGCGCATCATGCCTCCTAGGAGACAGCGCGCTCTAGAATGAACGATTTTTTAAATAACATACAAAAGGGGTTAGGTTAATAACGACGAAGAGCTGGAGTGCGTAGATTATTACCTGGCTCTGGATCCCATTCCAAGCAACTTTTCGCATTTTGTCAACGAAACCTAAGGTTAGGCAAACTCAGTTATCTACAGTTATCTTCAAATGTATCACATTCTTTGCGAAAAGGCCTTAAACCTACAATAAATCCTCGGTTCCCAAAGCGGTCCTTGATGTATGTTGCCAATTGACACGTGAGTCAACCTGCAAGGGCGTTGCAGCAGTTGCCTCGGTCCCGATTCGTATAATTTACAAATCCTTCCCGGGGAGATGCTGCCAGCGACTCAGCCCCATCGAGGATGGGTGGTGGAGCCGCGGGTGGTGATGCCGGCCACCACCGTTGTTTAAACCGCGTGGGATCTGGGAAATCGTAAACGGCCTGCTCCGATCTTTGGCCCCAGCGGCAGAATGGTTTGTCATCGGAAGCTCGAGCTGGGACGCCGATGTTGGCTGCTGCGGCCGGTGCCAAGCCGAAGGTGCCGGACTGTCGCTCATCCGGCAGCGCACGAACATAAAACATAGGCCTCGGAAAACAAGCTCCCGCATGCCAACACCACTATCAACCGTTCCCACGCCAAATTCTCCCGAAAATGTATACTCAATCCGTACACTGCCAATTACTTCCCGAGCACGCCGACGCCTTCGCGGCCCAGCTCGCGCTGGCCTCGACCGTGTACACCAAGGACCCCGGCACCCTCGCGTGGATCGTCCAGCGCTCAACAGTAGACCCGTGCTCCTTTCTCATCAGCGAGGTATACGCTACGGAGCAAGATCATGCCACCCATCAAGCGAACCCGTTCTTTGCCGAGTTCATGGCGACCTGCAAGCCGTGGCTCACTGCCTACAAGGGTCGAGACGGTCAAAGGAATCGATGGCGCGGTGAACCCTGGTCCTGCGCGCAAGGCCTAGAGATCTTTGGCCCGTCTATAGTGTACATAGTGGCCAGCCGTGCCTTTCTAATAATACGGATGCCCTGAGCTCCGAGTGCCCTGAATTCCTGACCACCTCATGCCCGGATGCCGTTGATTCAGCTTAGGGTTAAGATTTGATCCCTAGCAGGTTCGTGAAGACTGGCTATGCAGTTGATAACATGAGCGATGGATTCATAGAAAAGCTCAGCGTTTTTGCTTATCCCCGGAACTAAAGGAAGAGATTGTATTGACTGTAAGCTCAATGATTGAGCATACGGCCACGTTTTGTTGTTCTGCGTGCCTCTTTCACGTAGGCCTTGCGTTTTCCGGTCGAGTACCGCGGTCCTGGGTCTGCCTGGCTCCCTGACCTTTCCCAGGCCATTCCCATGCGACATGCCGACATCTTATTTTTATTTATTTTGCGCATTTTTGACACTCATCAAATCAGCAACCCCCTTTCTTGATTTTTTGCTCAAAAGATTCGCAAGATGCAAATCTACAAGACTGCTGGTTTACATTCGTGATAAAAATTCCACTTCACCCGTGCGGCAGCTGTCAAGTGGCAAGACGATAACAGCTTCCATTCAATCAAATCAGCATCCCCCTCCTTGATTTTTCACCCAAAAGATTCGCAAGAAGCTAATCTACAGGACTGCTGGTTCATCTTTGTGATAAAAATCCCGCTGCCCGCAGCAGCTGAAGATCAGCACTCATTACCGTGAGGTCCCGGAGAGCTCGGCGGCCAGCTTAACAGATGCAAAACACCATTGTTCTTCTTCCACTGAGTGGTGTATCTACTTGTGTGGGGAGAAGCTCCATCTTTCTGCAGAACGTAGCCAGTGCGGTCGATCCCAGATGACCAGGGTCCAGCGGGTTTGTTCCGTTCGAGCTCTTGAAGCCAAACCATGTACACCTCTTGTAATGAAGCGCGGCTCACTCGCCTAAGCCTAGGTATGCGCGGGTTGAGCCCTGCTAGCTGTTAGGGTTAGAGTAAGCACCCCGGAGGGTGTGACCTTAGAGATGACCCCAAAGGGTCATCATGTGATAGGGACCGCTCCGCGGTCAAGAAGAAAAGGAGGATACGCCGGCAAAGGC